>BJBW01000507.1:77179-105253 GCA_004320125.1 Scolopax mira | reverse complement strand
GTCAACTAAAATCTTCATTTGCTGGGCAAAGGAACTGTGCTTAATTCATGTCCAGGAATGCTCTTCACATGAAGACATGACACTTTGTACCTTCCACACCTCTACTCTATGGCTTTGTACTTGTTACCACACAAAGCATCTGAATATTTTGGGCAGAGATGAAAACAAATGAGTTCTGAATTCAAGGAGCCCCAGAAGTCAAATTTCTCTATTCCCTGACAGGAGATTTTTCTCTGAGACATATGGTGCAAGATATTCGCCATCTCTTCATCCATGCAGTAAGGAGATGGCTTGTCCGGTATTCCCTCCATTTTGATTTGTAGCTGAACTCTTCCTTACACAGAAAATAGTCATTCCTGACCAGGTTAATAGGACAAGAGCTTTTATTAATAAAGAATTTTTAATAGAATTTAAATAAGCTTATTAGTTAATTTTGCTGGTGGAAAAAAAGTCACAGAACTAGAAAATGGAAGGCTAATTTCATATATTTATATTTTTCTATAGCACAATTTTTTTCCTATAACAGCTGAGAGAGGATTCAGCAGACCATTGACTCTAGCTGTCCAGAAAATTCAAATAATTTTTTTCAAAACAAAGACTTATTGGGGAAAAAATAATAAAATATAGAGTGTGCTTTATTTTATTAGTATGATAAAATCTTCCCTTTATGAAACATAAACTGTATCTTTTTGTACAGCTCTTCATCTGGCAGCAACTTGCAGCATACATTTTGTAGCAGAATTCATTCACCTTTGGATATAGACACTTTGTGATATTCAAGGGTACATCCACTTATTTAGTTCATACCAGGAGTGCACTTTTGAAGTAAATCTCCTAACTGCTCTTACTTACTGTTTATATTTCACAGAAGAGTCTTGGAGTACATGAATAGATTCCTTCTGGATAAAATGAAATCTGAAGACGGACCCTAGAAACCACCTAATGGGCTCTGACCACAATTGGCCATTTAGTCCACAGTATCTTGTCTGAAGTAAACCCTCCTGAGAATCATATAGTATGGACATTAAAGGCTTGATGCCAACCAGCTCTATCAAGCCACAAGATGAGCTAATACAAGCGTAGTCTAAGTGAATCCCTGTAAGGTTTTGTGGATGCAGAGCTTAGCCACCAGCACCCTCAAACCCACTAAGATGCTTCTGACATATCCAAAAACAGAACTTCAGGTGCAAAAAGAAATTTAGTAACAAAGCATTCAGGCCTCAGAAAGCACAGATTTCTTGGCAGCAGCTGAGCACTGAATGACAGAAACAAGAAAAGTATTTTAGGTACTTAAACTATAGTCCAGTCATTAATGTTCCTAGCTGGGCAGGTAGGGCTCTTTCAGTTTTTTTTTGTTTGAAGACCCCTCCCAGCAATCCCTGTGCATCATAAAGGCAGCACTTATATAAGGATGTTTTTCCTCCTGCAGTGGCCAAATACCAAAATGAATTAGAGAGCTCCATGCTTTGACTCTAAAAATTCCTCAATCCATCCATACATGACCCTTTATCACTGCAAGGAGCTGTTGTTTGAGACACTAGAGGCGTGTGCTAGCACACCACTGTGCCCAAACCAATTAATCCCACTCCTCTGGGACTGCCCAGCCTAAGTGGCACTTTACTGACACCACTTCCTTCCTTCCAGGACCACCAGCATCAGGGTCAACAGCACAGATGCAGCTTCTGTACAACAGGGCTTTGGCCTTATGTGACTGAATGTGATAAAGTCTCACCAAAAGAGAGGAAAATAACACACCTGGCAAAAGCGGAGGCAGTCACATCACTTTGTAAAAAAATAACTGCAGACTGCTCCACAGGCAACCTCTTCTAAGTGTATTATTCGCATCTGCTTTTTCAGTTCTTTAAAGTGGACCTGCATAATTGATCATTGGAACTCTGATGTGTCAAAAAGACCAGTCTCAGGCAGCAACAGAAACACAAGATACCTATGCAACCATAACTGGGCTAGTTGGCTGATAAGAAAACCTGGCCATGCCCATCACGTGCCAGACTTCCACAAAGCCACCAGCTAAGGAGAGCCAGACCTCCTTCCAGCTTCTGTCAGGTGAGCTAACACCCCTCCTCTGAAATAACTTTCACAAGTAAATTAGGACAGAACTAGTTTAATCTACAGCAACCTGTTAACGCTTCCTTGGCCAGTGTGGGTTTTTTATTCTTAATCAGAGAATGTTTTCTTGGCATTTCATGCCTTTATTATAATGCTAGGAAATGTTTCTGTCCAGTGGATGACCTACTCTGTAACTAGAGTTTCTGTCCTTTATACAGTTACAGTCCTCTCTGTACACCCTCACTGAGCTGATACCTAGCAAATTCTGAATAAAGGAAAACGTGTATTTTTGAATCTGCTTCCTACATCAGAGGACCAATTCCTGTGAAAAGCAGTGAGTGCTGTTTTCCTCAATGAACTTTTATCCAGATCTGTGAACTGCCCCCTTCTTACTAGAAAACGTGTTTCTTCCATGTAGAATCTTACTTACACTAAACTTTGAATTACATTAACGATTTCAGTTAAAAAAAGAAAAAGGGAGAATAATCCCAGATATTTCTTGCACCTTGTTTTTTACTTGTAACTCTGGTAATCTCGCATCAAAGTAACAATAGGGACGCTAAAAATGCTACTGTAGAGTATAATCCTTTGATTCT
Organism: Scolopax mira; assembly: GCA_004320125.1. Lineage (NCBI taxonomy): Eukaryota > Metazoa > Chordata > Aves > Charadriiformes > Scolopacidae > Scolopax > Scolopax mira. The sequence continues at coordinate 102,590 of BJBW01000507.1, read as the reverse complement.
CTGACAGAAATTTCATGAATAGACATATAGTCTATCTTCAAAGTTACTGTATACACCTTCTGCTATCAGCTTCAATAAGGATGTTTGCACAGGCAATGAAAGGAGTAATAGGGATATTCCCATTACCCCATTCCACATGTTGCTTGTGTGCCTCAACGTGTGTACGCAACGTTTGCTATCTGCTGGAGTCACCCAGGATTTGGGTTTTTTTGAATGGAGCTCCAGTCAATATGATTAATTTCTACATTAAAAGTGAATTGGCTGTCTCTGACTAACAGTTTTGCTAGACTGAGAACATTACATTTTAACTAGCAAATCCTCATGGGATTCATAGTTCCAGGTAGATTTGATGAATAAATGGAAGCATAAAGTAAGCCTCATATTTGATCATTGTTCACATGAAGCTTATTTACATAGGAGAAGATCATGTCTAGTCTTAGATGAAACAGTCGACAGCCATTGCTAGGGGGCTTGATTTAGTCTTAACTATCTTTGACCCAGTGCCTTGCATTGTACTTTAAACAATGCTCCAGGAATGGAACAGTCTCATAAGCTGTGGATGTAAACCAGCCAATTTTATATTCTTGCCTCTGAAGAAGCATATTGTTTGCTTTTTGAATCTATTATCTGCTGGGGGGAGGAGGTAGTTAAGTCCAAAAATAACTGTAGGGAAATTAAAATGCTATGTTGCTCTGCCAGCTACTTCTATTATTACATCTAATTATTGTGAGAACCTTTCCCGAGTTCTCACCAGTAATTTTTTCACTTAAAAAACTTGTCATAATAGCTGCCATCAAAGTTCTTCTTCAATTCAACTCTAGTTATTTTAAATTCCTTAAATGACACTTAGAACTTTCTTGAGACAAGTTTTGCAGTGACATATCCACTGCACAACTCTGTCAAAGCCACAGCAAAACCCAACCCTCTGAGTCAAATTTTTTGCAAAACCTGATCATATTAAAATGCTATATGCTATGCATAGGATATGAAAGTCAAGCTGTAGTGCCAGACTTAGACATGAAATCAGCAGAGAAAACGCATTTCTCTTACCATGTAATTTATCTTAACATTTAATTGCTACAAGTGTATTTTCAATATCGCGTATTACCCTGAGTTTCCAAATTCCTTGTATGAAAAAGCAAAAGTTATGAAACAATGGAGAAATGTATCAGAGAAAATGTAAGTATAAATTATAGGTGCTCTGTGCTGTTTTAATAAAGAATATTTTCCTTTATCTACTGAATTCTTTTAATGAGGCATCACCCTTCAAACAGATTACAAATATTTTCCTTACATGCCCCAAAGAATAATAGGGTTAAACTTTTTATATATAAGCACAAATTTCACTCCATGCATAAAAATTAGTTATTTTCTTCTGTTCTGTTAATAATTCATTAAAATAACATATATGGTTAAAAGTCATCACAAAGTCTTGGCACCAAACAATACGAAACATTAGACACAGAGATTTGCGTGGATGTTAGACTTTCTCATCCATATAGCAATGCTTGTAGCGGGTCAACAGCACACCTGGAGTCAAATTTTGGTTGAGGCAAACTAAATGTCACATGAAGGCTTTAAGAGTTCAAATCAGATAAATAAATTGGATTTCATTCCTGAGCCAAAGTTAGTTAAAAGAAGAACTTGGTTTCTAGTAATACTATTCACCTATTCCAATTTTGGTAAAAGTAATGTATTGTGTTACTTCGTATAGTAGCAGACTTGTGGAACTACTCAACAGGTTACTAGTTAGTTTTGGCTGATCTAAGTTGATTTCTACTAACAGATAGTAGCCCTAGGAAACAGGACCTTTGCTTGAAAAAATCCAGCAAAAATCAGGAGAAAGTTTCAGAAAGCTTTCCATATAGATTGAAGAGTTATATAAATATCTGATATCCTCCAGTGTGACCACCAAGCTTGAGTTTCTCTTATGATACGGTATCTCTGGATTTGCATAATTAGCTCATCAAATCAATTATATGGTTGGTGATATGTTTTATCCTCAGCTCTTGTACATATACTGATCGTCCCCTAAAAACACAGTTTCACAGGTGTTTACATAATTAAATACTTCTTAATATAATTGAGTCTTGATTCTTTAATTAAGAGATGGATAGTCAGTCACAAAAGCAGCAAGTGAGCCACGTTACAGATCAGCTCCAGAAGCAGCTTTGGGCTTTTTCACTTTGAAAAGTTCCTATTTTTTTCTTCTGAGTGATTACAAATAAATTTCTCATTCTATTGCTAGTATTAAAAAAGACAAAACCAGGTAATGATAATATATTCCCCATGTTGCAATGCACTGTTGCTGTAGTAAGAGCGTCTCATCTTTACGGCCCTTCCAGGAACACAAAACACTGTTGTACTGGGCTCCTTGTCTCTTTGTCTCAGTTGTAGATTCTTGTTCTCTCAGCTATTCCTCAAATTTTGGAATATAATAATTAATTAGACACAAAATATGCAGACCAATGATGACAGCTGCCTAGTAGAAGTAATTTTATATTCCCATAGTTTCTTTCCAGCCAAGTCTGTAAGAACTGTTTAAGCTTGACATTTCACAAACAACCTAAAAGGCAGCTCCTCTACCATCTTTTTATAATCAGTTGCATATTTTTGTATTTTCTCATCCCATGTCATCAGCAAAGCCTTATGTCACTCTCCAGCTTCATACTGCTACATAAGCTTCAGTAAATTCTTTCTTTAAAATGCTGTACTAAACAGTATCTTAAGAAAGCTTCTGGATAGTCTCGCTTGGTCTGTCAAAAGGACTAATAAAGTTTACTTAGCACTTTGACAGGTTATGATTATTTTTATGTGGGTTAAATGCTACTCCTATTATATATAATCTTGTCACGTTTGAATAGCTGCAAGTGAAAAAACCAGTTGTACTCAAGATACAACGTTTGAAAATCTTGATAAACCATTTATGAAATTTAAGCAGAAGTGGAAATCAACTCTGGCATTTTAGTGCCTTGCATGGTTATTTTTCTTTTTTAAGAGAAATTATACTGAGAATATTATTTCTCATATTTCAAAGTACAAGCAGCACATGAACTGAAATTTACTTTGTGTTATTATTTTCAGGATTGTTTCATTACAGGCATTAATAAACGACCAAAATAATGACACTGGTTTTGGAAGACGGCATTGCGTGTAGTCATGGCAACAGAGAACTCGGTGCGTACTAGCCTCCCAGGTATTTACTGAATTTGTCGGGTGATGTCAACATGCACTGAGTTATTTGCTGCCACAGACACATTTTGTCAGTACCTAAGTTAGTTGGGTTAGTACTAAATCAGCTACAACCCCGTGAGCAACCAAGGTGTGCTAAAGGCAAAGCATCATCTCCTTCCAGGGTTCACAGTCCACTGTGGTGACGCCCTGTGCCCTCTGATGCGCAGGCAGAAAGCAAGATGCCTTGGATTTATTGCAGACAGTTCAAGCAGGAATGTCAATCTAGAGGAAAAAACTGAGAACATTGCTGTCCAAAATCTGGGGGCACCATTGCAGAACTCCCCCCACTCCAGAAGTATGGAAATGACACAAAATTAAATGCTTGGAGACAGTCAGATAAAATATGTCAATTCAAGTCAAACAACCTGAAAAGAAACGCATTGTTTTGATATTCGTGATGAAAAAAGTGAGAAAAAGCAGTCTTTCTGAGCACAATTTCAGTGTTGTGCTCCCTGAAATTTCTTAAGAAGAATTACTTTTAATCACTCAATAGCATTTTAAATTATTTTAAATTACATTGTTTACATATCTGATTGAACAGGAATGTAAAGCCAAAATGCTTCAGCAAATGTTTTTTGCATTTGTCCCTTATGGTAAGACTCTTTCAGTAATTACTCCGTGGATGATTCTTTCTGAGTTATGTCTACTTAAAACAGTCAGGAGAAGGGGTAGGGAACAGTTCTACAAGTCAAGAGGATTGAACTTCTATGTTAATGTTTAAAAACTTCCTGCACGCAAGTAAACTCTTATACATAAATTCCGAAAACCTGGCAAAAAGGAACATTGACCCAATACCAGAAATTAAGATGGTTTTTCAAGGACACTAGGCAGGAGTCATTACAACTTTAATGATGTTGTAATGTCTTCCATCTAAACGTGAAGAGGAACTTCTGTGAGGGTGACAGAGCACCGGAAGAGGCTGCCCATAGAGGTGATGGATTTTACATCTCCAGAGACATTCAAAACCCACCTGGACACGTTCCTGCGCAACCTGCTCCAGATGAACCTGCTTTGGGAGGGGGGTTGGACTAGATGATCTCCAGAGGTCCCTTCCAACCCCATATCATTCTGTGATTCTGTGATCACTGAGTATGGATTTGAGGAAGATCTTAAGGTCAGACATAGTTACCAGGGTAAATAAAGATCAACGAGTAACTAGGCCAGGAGTCTCCTGACACAAGACATATATTGATAGAAAATTAAGAATAAGCCCCAAGCACCAGTCTTGCAAAACTAAGTGGATACTAGCAGACTCTGAATTCCTTGCCCAGCATATTTGGTTTATATTTAGTATGTAAGCAAATTGCATTAATCATAGAAGTCCTATTTCTTAATTGTTATGCACAGTGTCCATTCACAATATTCCCAGGATCTACCAATAATTATTTTTTTTTAATTTTTCTATCCCCAAAGCCTGTTATGTAATTAGCCAATGTAATTAAAGGCTGCAAATCACAGGAAAAATGTTCTGAGTGCACATCATTTGATATGCTACATTGACACTAATATGCTATAGTGTTTCTTTTGCACATTTTAAGTAATCTCCAGCAAATTTTCTACAGATCTATTAAGAATACTATTGTCTCAGACCCCTTAGTGAGTGCATTCTAGCTAAATTAGGCAATACTGCATAATAATTCTCAAGCTCTGTCATCAGTATCCATTACAAGTGGGTATGGGTACAGCAATGCACTTGGTGATATTTAAATGTTCTCTCTATATATACATATATAAAACATGGAAATGAGGAAGTACAGTGGTTTCTTAACCAAGTGATATTAGATGTTTTAAAAAAAAATTAAAAATCATATTATGGACAAGTTCTTTGCTGTAATCAGTGGCAAATATCCTAAAATGTAAAAGAACTGCTGAAGTAAAAAAAAACCAAACCAACAAAAAGACAAACAAAACCACCAAAAAAAAAAACCCCAAAAAAGTGAAGTCTTAAGTTCACTGGTATTTTTAGATATTTGTCAAACAGCATATCAGCATGAAGGTTTTAAAAAGTTTGATCCTTTGGAGACCCCTCCATCTACGCAAACTTGTAACCCAGTTTTTCAGTTCACACAAAACAACACTTTTTCTCCTCTGTTTTACTTGGCTTGAATTTCAATTGGAACTTCTCTTTCCCACAGTGTATTCTGAAGTGACAGAGGGAGGGAGAGAGAGAAAAAGAGGTCAAGCATTTTCTTAATGGATGACAGAGTTAGTAGCAAAGGTCTATGACTTGCTAATTTTCAGTCAGCAACCTCTTCAGTAGTGAATATGCTAATTCATCATTATTGTCTTCACATTTGAAATGTATTTGAAATGCTTTTATTATGTACCCTCAGGAAGTGTGCCTTGGCCAATTTGCTAGCCATGCATTAAAGGAGAAGTAAAAACAACCTAACCTTTACTGTAGGACATTCAGCCAGCCCCTGCAGAAGAGGACAGAGAGGCACCCTGTTTGACAGCAACTCGCGAAACCTATTTATCATCAACTACATGGATGTCAAAACAAAGCAGTAAAGTGTTGTAAGTCTTCTCACTGCCAGTTGGGAACACCTAATGAAAAAGCAAGCTTTTGGGGTTACTTGAATGTCATTCTGTGTGAAACTGTGGTTGGTTTATAAAATAAACTACTCTGATGAAAAATAATGATGAATAAAAGTAGCAAGTTATAAGACAGAGTGAAGGACCTCATGTTTACTTTACCTTCCTTAGTTTTTTGGGGTCTGATGCAATGTGGTATACCTACTAACAAAAAGGCAAAACAGGAGAACGACAACTTGCATCTCTAGACAAGCTCCAAAAAACATGCCTTGTATATGTATCTCAGGAAAGAAGGATTTGACTGAATCTTCACTGAACAGTAGCCTTCACTCTTAACTGTGAGAGGGAACTCAACCCCATAGTTTCTGTTTTCTAGCATTGCTCTGTATATCATGTCCTTCGAGCACTGTAGCTGCAGCACTATTAAAATCAAATTTACTTTCTCTTTCTCATTACAACTCTAAGCGGGCTTGGACCATCAGATAGTTATTAACTACAGGAAATGCCCTCTGACTTGATCATTGCTGTATGACTATATAATGCAGACAATTGATTATGCCTGTACATCATTACCGATGGTAATTGGTAATGACCTTTTCAATTTACTTAGAAAACAGTAGTATAAAATCTTGATGAGTGCTATAATCCACATGCCCCAAGCTGCTGTCAGCCATTGTCATAAGAGTTACACTGTAGTTTACTGGAGTAGCAGCCAAGTTGATGCTTATGCGTAAGTACGTAAGATAAAAAGCCAGTCCTGTGGCAAGACATATGCTGTACCCAGAGAAGTATTTCAGTGTGTGTTTATCTTTGAATACAAGAGCAACCTCATTATTTCTGTGAGCTGACTCAGATGTTTAATATCAAGTATATGTTGAACAAGTTGGCAGAACTGAAACCATAATGCAAGACTGAGCCCAAAGGGCCTTTCATCTCAAAAAGCAATGATTACTGATCGTACTGCAAGGTCAGCCACTCACTACTGTTACATGCTCAGTACCAGTCAGCTGCACAAAATATATCAAAAAGCATTTAGAATAAAACATTGCATTGAGATTATATAATAAGTTGTTGAAACAGACTAGACAGAAGTACTAAAAAGTTCAAGCCAAATTGTACCATTGTAAGTTTACATACAGCTTCCAATGACTTCATATCTGCTGACTGCAGGGTAGCCACATGCTTCGGTCTGAAAGCAGAATTTGGCTCTATGACAACTTAAAAACAGAAAGAAGCCTTTCAAACCAGTTGGTGGATAATGCTTTATACCAAAGGTCTTTCTATTTCAACCAAAATGAATCACCACACTCTTTTTAGACAATACTTTTTCAATTCAGATCAGCCTTAGGAAAACCACAAAATCATGTATTTGTATTAAAATACTTTTTAACCTTTTTTCAGTTGGGAAGAATTCTAAATATCCATGACCTACATAGTTATTTCCAGCTAGATAGGAATTAATTATATTTATAGCACAGTTTACTAATTCATCTTTACATTTTGATAGCAGAAAGGCTGTTAATGGAATTGAGATACTATAGCAACTGTTCAAGTGTTTTATACATAAAACATATACAGATGGGGATGAACTCACTTAGATGAACACATCTGATTATAAACTACTTTATTTACCCTCATTAGTATGATTATACACAAACTAATAACTAAAGAGGGAAATCAGACCACAGGGTTGACCAATGGCTGATCAACTTTCATAGTTTTAAATGTTACCAAAGTCCCTGGAGTGATTTGGGCTGTCCCCAACTAACCTCATCCCGAATAGTTCAGTCAACAGCATGGGCCAGGGACTGTTCCCAGTGATCAGTGTTCACCTTCTGAGGGTGAGAGAGTTCAGATGCATAGATATGAGGATGTATGTCTCAAGGGCAGAGAAAAATCCATGGCACATTAAAAATCACAGAAACACAGAATAATGTCCATTTGAAAGGACCCCTTGCTGTTATCTGCTCTAGCCCTCTGCCCTCACTGAAGTAGGGCTAACTTCAGAGAGATCATTACTCAAGCCCTTGTTCACTTGAGTTTTCAATATTTCCAAAGATGGAGTCTCTGCAACATCTCTGAATCACCTGCTGCAATATTTGACCACCCTCACTGTGAAGATATTTTTCCTTTCAGTAGTCAGAATTTCCCTTGTGTCTGTTATCTCACCCCCTTTTCTTTTGCACACCGTGAAGATTCTGGATCCATCTTCTTTATAGCCTTCCATGAAATAGTAAAGATACCACTGAGGCCCTCCTGAGCCTTTTCTTCTTCAGACTGAATAAATATAGGTCTTCAGCTCTTTCTTATGCAATATCTGCTCCAGCCTGCCAAACATCCTGGAGGTTTGCCACTGGGCTCACTCCAGTTTGTCAGTGTCTTTGGGTGCACAAAAGTGGAAGGGGACACTGCAGCATAGAAATTACTCCCTCAGCTTAGTGCCATATGTTAACTTCCTGAGAATGCTTTCACATTTTTAGTGAGCAAAGGTTAATGGTTCCCATGAGATACTGCCTTGGCAGTTTCTCTGCAACATCCTCAATCTGGGCCTGTGAGAAGCAACAGATTTCTCAAGATTCCTAGTGGAGGGGTAAATTGACTCTTACGTAATGAGCAACATGTATTCAAGAGTATGATCTATATTAATTGCATCTACATCCTGGGTTAGGATATCCCAGCTGTTTTACATAAAGTCATGCTGTCACTAGATTGGAGACTAGGAGCAATATAGCAACATTTCCACTGAAGCTAATCCAACTGGCATTTTAATGCACAAATCCTAGCATGAAAAGCAGTATATATTAATCCAAGCAGAAATCTTCACTAATTTGGTTTTATTACTCCCAGTATTCAGGCTCCTCTATTTATACATAAAGCTGGCAATTCTACACTGTATTGCAAGGTGCAGTATAGACATAATCTTCAGCTGAGCCAAGGGTATTCACTCTGATTAGAACCTGAAGAGCTTCCTTCTCCTACCAGATGGACCAGTTTTGGCTCATGACACAGAAATGAACTCATAGCTAGTCTTTATTGCATAAAAGAAACGCGTGTTGCCTCCATTTTGAAATCTGTTTGCTATCTGCTTTTTCAGTGCAGATAGTACTTCTGACAGCCCATTTTATAATTAATCCTGACATCTTTGATGGTCTGTTTCTACATGGAGAAATGGTGTTTTCTTGCTTTACTGGCATTTCACATCCCACAGGGTTCAGAACAAAGGTGGTTCTGCTGTGTTGCTTGAATGCTAAGCTTAGAGTAAGAGATGACAAGGTGAATGTAAGCCTTTAATTAGGTGGATCCATTTTTAAGAAATGATTGATATATAAAATCTGCATCAGATTCTTACCAAAAAAAAAGTCCTGTCTAGTTAAAACCCACAGTATTTCTTGGAGTAGTCCATTAAAAGGATAAGTATGTACAGCTAATGATAAGTGAACTTCATGGCTAGATAACACTAGTGTTCGTTCTCTTATAACCAGTACAAGACTGGTTATTAGAATTTTTTCTACTTTACCCATATCTGGAGCATGTAATTTTGTTTCAAACTGACAAAAATAAATCTTTACCATTTGTAAAGCTGTAAACACCTGAAACTTGGAGGCTTTATTTGTGCCTTCTTATAGAATCATAGAATGGTAATCACCTAAGGTAGGTGTTTGGACTTTAGCTTTAACTATAATTGCAGTTCATTTAAATGATACTGAAGTAAAGCTTATCATCATGTAGCTACTAGGATCAGCCTTATTACAGAAACTTAGTGCCTTTATAAGAGTTAGGAAACCTAATAGCTTCAGTGAAATGTATTATGTTCCTAAATAGTATTAAGGATCATCCTCCAACTATATTACATTTTAGTGCAAAATTTGCAAATGTACAAAATCTCTATCTCAACACTAACAGATACTAGATCATCTGCCTTAAAAACTGTAATTAAGCTTTTTGATTTATTTACCTATATCATAGCATAAGCATAAAGTAGGATCATCTTTAAGTTGTAAGTAAAAAAGTGGTGATGTTGAATTCAAGCCTCTGATAATCATAAATTCTCCTGCATATTCTGATTATTACTGTCCTGTCTCTTATCAGTAAGGCATATCAGCAAGCAGCATTTTTAAGCAGATCTGATGAAAGCAACTATAAGCAAACCAGATTGAGCACATCCATTTGCACTGTGCTGTACAAATTTAGTTTTGTTTATAGGGGTTTTTTTTAGATTTTTCAAGATATTTTTGCATATTGCAGGTTTACACCAACTAGCAGACTGAAAGAGCAATGTGAAGACTCCAGAAAAAGACCTTGCTCCAAATATTTTTGTAAGTTTATGAGATGCTGGTGGCCCAAAAATAAATGGTAAGAGCACACCACCCACACTGCAGCACTTTTCACGCACCTTGGTGTGGAAAAGAGGATTATCCTTTCATTGTTCTTCCCATTTTAAGCAACTGACACCTTATTTGTGCAGTTGTAAAGAACAGGATCTTTCCTTTACTATGGAATATTGGATTCTTTAATTTGCTGAAACAGGGTTCATTTATAACCTGGGCTAAAGGGATTAGATGAGTTTTTCTACATAGACATATACACACACATTTATTACATTGTATCTATAAATAAATAAGAAAACTGTTTAGACTCCTGGGTGCTTTCTCTCTTTGCAAGACCAAAGAATTAATGAAGCAACTGACTTCAACTATATTGATCCTGTAGCCCTGTACAAAGCAAGGGAAATGATTCCTAGACTTGCATGTTTATATTGATTTTCTGCTGAGAAGTAAAGATGAGAAAATTTTGCCTGGCTCCTATTCTCCCATAAATTAATAAGTTGCCATACAAAGGTGAGGTCCCATTTTGGGAATAAGTGCCTCTGCAAACATTTGCCAAATGGATCTATATACATTGACTGGGTCATACTATGGATGATTGAGATTGAAACTGTATGTTTTGACTTCAACAGATGCTTCCAGTGATATTTACTGAATGATTTGGTTGCATAGCAGCATAAGAAGGAATACTATATGCGTCCTGCTGCATACAAGAAGGGGTACAAAAGCCCAGTTTTAATATGATGAAAGCAGGAAGCTATGATGGAGCTGTACTTGTACATACATTATACTTTATTATAACAATTGCTTTCTATAATTATGGTAAACGGCTTTTGCAACATCTTCTGAATCTGTACTAAGCTTCTGTGTGTTAATCCATAGCAGGAAAGCATGAATGTTCTTGACAGGTTTTTAGACTGGAGCAAACATTACCAAAATAAACAAAACACAATGTGTTCACAATTAATTAGTTTAACTAGAGCACTTTTTTTCCTTATGAACAGAAATTTGAATGAATACAAAGAAAAATAATTCAATTATAAATATAGTTGCAGTTTAACATAATGGTGCCATCAATTTTTTAGCAGACTCCACATTACAGTCCACAGGGAATCTGTTAAAATATTGATAGCAGGATATGGCCCATTATAAGGCCACACAATGTGTTCTATTTTAAACATAGAATTAATAAAGATTTGTTTGAGGAGGATGTAAGAAGAATAAATGGTATGGTTTGTTTCAGTATATTACTGGTGCATATAAGGAATTCTAAACTGTTGTCTTTCACTCTTTTTTTTTTTTTTTGCTTTGCAACATGAATGTTATTCATTGAAAAGAAAAAAAAAAAGGAAGAGTGTGAACAAAAATATTTCTATTATGTAATATATATACACACACATATAATTTTATCCCTCTCATATAATAAAAATTAGACTCCCCAAAAGGACCAGAATACTCAAGAAAGCGGATTTTTTGCTTTATTTTCTGCTTTCATCTCATCCAGGTTTATCAGAATGGCAAAAGATGTTTCCATTGTTCTGAGAAAAAGAAATGTAAGCCTCCATTTTTCACTTAAACTTCTTGAAGACTTACAGAATGCATAAGACACAGACACTAATATAGTATTTCATATCTTTTGTCCTTCTCCTGCTTCCTTAGAAATAATTGTGGTATTATTATAAATGTTTTCTAGCTAATACTTTCCAAAGCTCAAAAAGGGAGAAGAACATAACACTGGGAGCAACTTATTCTTTGGAATTTTTATGTGATACTCTTTTCTCACTTTACATTTTTTTCTCACCCCAAATCAAATAGTTATTCCTTCCCCTAATTTATTTTCTCTACTGGGCTAGGGGAGAGAAGCATAAGTGTAAGGAGGAAGCAGGGGGTAATACAGCCTGTCAAGCCAGCATAGTTCTTAGGACCCAACAGTTCACACTGACATTTTTGGTCAGCCTTAAAAGTCTATCTTGGAAACAAGGGGAATTTATCAGTTTTTAGACAGAGATCTTGAAAACTGATGATCATATCCTTTATCTTCAGGTTTCACAGTTTAAGTAAAGTGGAAGCTTATGTAACACCGTTACTTATTTTATCCAGCGCAATATATGAAGATAAGCTATGCAAAGACAGCTAGCTGACAATGACAAGCTTTTGGCTGAAGCAAGCTTTTGGCTTTCCCTGTTGGCAGGGCTTGGGTACCTCTCAGAGCATCAATCACGGTTTCATAGCTCCCCTCGCCCCCCAGAAGGGAGAGAAATCTGGGGTGTGTGTCACAGCTGCCAAGTCTGATTTGAAGCTGGGAGCAGTTTAGGTCGGGTCCACCGTGCAAGGGCAATTAGAATTGATAGATCTTGGAAATATATGTGGCACCTGTACAAATGACAGATCACCTCATTAAAATGGGTGCGATTAAACTAAATAATCATTAAACTGATCAGATTTGACTGAGCCATCAAATAAAGCGGAAATGAATATTCCTCAATGCCCAATATCTAAAGTTATCTCAACTTCTTGAGTTTCCTTTTGCTCCATCATTTGGAGGAAGCTGGTATACAGTGGTTTGCTCCTCTAACCACTAACGGGTGACCACCGTGAACCCATTCAAACGTGTGAAGTGAATAAGCTCCAGCTGATGGCAACTTTGTGCAGAACTGAGACCAGCAATCTCAGACATTGCCATCAAGTGGGGACAGCGGTAATTCATGCCGATGGAGTTATATTATCATCTGGTGCTGGCAGGATGTTCCTTCATTTTACATAACAGAGCAAGAAGTGAGGCATTAGATCCTCAGAGTTTTTCTCCAGCAGCTGCATCACACAATGACGTTTTTCTACATCTATACATCTGTGCCTTTTTAACTATTTTTTTGACTTTAGTTCAACCCTTGATATGATTACTTTGTCCCTCTTTATATGGGAATATGCTTATATAGATGTTCTTTTGAAAACAAACACAGAAGACCAAGGTTTTTGTAAGAGAAAAAGCTATACCTGGTCTGGTGTGGCCACATAAAGAAAGGGGTAGGAAAACCATCTTATTTTCATCTGTTTGAGCTTCTGTGCCTGCACCTAAAATGTGGGTAGAGACTACACAATCTCCCTGGACAACTTGGCTGATTGTCAACATGGTGGAGCTTGTTCCATCATCATGGTTCTGACTATGAAGTTGGTCTCTTCATAAGACGAAAGTGCTAGCAGATTGGGCATTATTCATGAAGTCTTGTGGCTTCAGAAAATATGCATAATGCCACATCTTGGATTTGCAGAGATGGTATAAAGACTGTATCTCTCCATAGATTTTCTATATGCAATTTTATCCTAAATTGCATATAATCTAACTTGCTGATGGGCAAGAAGATATGCACTATGTATTTTACCTACAATGGAAATAATTTGGTTTCTGTAAGTTATAAATGCCTGACAGAAGTGCCTTTCTTGGATTGAAGAGGTGTATAGACATGATCACATTTTCGTCTTACAAATATGTCTCTTGAAGCTCTGCAATAGGCAATGTGATGGGGTTACTCCTTCAATATCAGGCCATGTTTGGTGGTGGGAAAGCATGAAATAGGGATTTTATGACTTCCAGCACTGAGATAGGGAAGAACAGATAAAGACTAGCAGAAAGAGGAAGAGTAAATCTCAGAAATTCTTGCCTTCAACTCCTAATGAGATCTATGAGAATTATAGGCTAATGTTCCTATACTCATCAGCATTCCTACAATCACCAAAATGCAGATTAATTAATGTAACATGGATAATTAATGTTCATGGATATCCAAGAAAATGAATATAATGAAGTTTTGATTGCACAAATTTAAATGTTTGCACAAGTTTGCATAAAGAGAACATATGAACTAGATAGAATGATTAATTTTCAATTTTGCTTTTTAGCAAAGCTGATTTCTCCAGTATTTGCAGATCTTTTTTTTATTAAACAACAATTAAGGCACAAGGCCAAAAAGAGTACAAACTCTTTGAGTATGTGTATATATATATATATACACATATACATATATATGTACTGTCTAAAAGATAAATGCCAAGGGTTTGCTGTGCAATTAGTGTCCCACTTGTTGGGTCTTAGAGACAAAGGCAACGTACAAGGCTTGCTACGTAAGACTGACAGTTACTTGCTCTGTTACCACACAGTCAAGATTTTTTGTTAGAATTGCCTTAACAACTGTGAAAAAAGTGCTCTGCTGAAGTGAAATTAGAAACAAAATTTTAAATTTTAATTGTTTAAAGAATTGTTATAGAAGCAAAGGGAGATAAAGGATCAAGCCTTTGTTTAACAAATAATCTTGTTTTAAGCAAAGCATAAGAGAGCTGTGGTGATCATAACTGAGTGTTTATGCTCACAGACACAGAAAAAACCCAACAATTAGAGTCTTGTTTTTTCTTACAACTTTAATTCCTGCCAGCAACAGAAATATGCATAAATCCAGTACTGGCTTTGGTTGGATGCTCACTATTAAGGGTACACTATAATGAGGTACAGAGGTTCCCAAATTTCAATTCCAGTAGCATTCTTTCCCTTTCAGGAGAAAGGAGGCAGCCTGTGAGCCTCACCCCTGCAGAACTGGCTGTGTGCTCAACAGGGCATTACAAGTCGCTCTTGTCTACAAGAGCAGGCACAGAGATCATGGGTCTCTGACAGTCTTTGCTTCTCATTTCAGCATTTAAAATTCCTAAAACAGAAAAATAATGAACGAATCTTTCATGTGTAGCATTCATCTATCCCTGGAGTAGCACTACTGAAGTCTATGAAGAATGGCATTAACAGACATAAAACAGTGAGAGCAGATATTGAATTTTCATGTTGCCTTATATCTTTGCCTTATCTGTATATGTCATGATTGGCCTTGACCTTAACCTTTCTGTGCTGTGAAGAGAGTTCTGTACTCAATTTCTTTTTCTCTTTTGGATATAACAATAATGGCAGGTGAGCATGGAGCTAATCCATAAGCAGTAGCCCTTTTTATCTATCAGAAATATTATTTTTAAAAAAAAAGTCAGGTAGAAGTAAGAAGTGATGTGTTATATATGCTGTGTTTCATGTGCCTGCAATGCCCAGAACAGCACTCAGAAAGAAGACAACACTAATGGTGTCAAACAGTCTTTGTCACTTTAATATGAAATGCAATTACCTGAGCTGAGGCCAGAAAAATGGATGCAAAGACCTGAAACTACAGAAATTGAGCAACTGATTTTGTTGTGCTGGGTCTTTTTCTTCACAAAAATCCATGAAAAAAACATTGAAAATATGATTAATCCAGACCAAAGCAGTATACCACGAGACAAACTAAGTGTTTTTCTTATTTTAAAAGTATCTGGCTCTCGCAGTATGATGCAGTGACTCCAGACGAGGTCTTATGAGATACTTATGTCAATATAGTACATGCTAACTGATTAATTGTGCTCAGCTGCTCTCCTTGTTAAGAGAAGTGGTGGAAGAGAACAGTGGTGGACATTCCTGGACTGGAGCTTTAGAGTTGCCCATGATTAAAGACTGATCAGCCACGGTTAGCATTTAGTTGTGCCATGACTCAGTCTGTGATATAGCTGTAAATATTCACACATACACTTCACACTGGGAATATTGAAGCACTTCATGTATACAATCCATTTAACAAAATACTGAGAAATATGAGGATAAGCACTTCAAATATGGTTCAATTAATTACCACTTCATATAATAAACTCAAGGGATTATCTACACTAAGGACTGCAGGAGTAGAAATATCTCCTTTGAGATAACAAATAAATTCATTGTTCTGTTATCATCCAGGGACAGGAAAGTTAAATAGCTTTAGAAGGTCTTTTTCAACCCCTTGTATAAAGCAAGCTACATTCAATCCTGTGAAATATTCCTATACATAGAAAAAAAGATCATTTCATTATGAACATTACTGTGTCCATATACATGCTCTCCCATAAAAGAAATGTAAAGTCTATGCATATGAGAGTAGGACACAGTGAGTCACCTTTTGGAACACAGAAATAATATGGAAATAATTGCTTTACTTTGAACCTGTGATACTATAGGCTGTATGGTGGTGCAATACAACATAACATAGTGCTATCATTATATACTACTTCTTTAGAGAAAACAATGGAGAAGAGCAGTAGAATCATAGTTTCATACAATCACACAATGCTTTATGTATCCCACAGGCAGGGACACTATACCAGGTTGCTCAAAGTCCCATCCAGCCTGGTTTTGAACACTTCCAGGGATGGGGCATCCATGCCAGATTTCTCTGGGCAACCTGTTCCAGTGCCTCACCACCCTCACAGTAAAGAATTTCTTCCTGATGTGTAATGTAAATCTCTCCTCTTTCAGTTTAAAACCATTATACCTCAACATGTCACTCCACTCCCTGATAGACTCCCTCCCCATCCCTCCTGTAGGCCCCCTTCAGGTACTAGAAGGCCATTATAAGGTCTCCCTGGAGCCTTCTCTTCTCCAGATTGAACAACTCCAGCTCCCTCAGCCTGTCTTCATAGGACACCCAAATAAAGCAGTGAAGTGTTCATAGCAAGAAGCATCAGGACTAGTCAGTGTCTCCTACACTTACAGCCTACTTTTTGTACAATCTACAGCAAAGATTCCTCTAATCATGACAGTAAGGAATGCCTTCTTCCAGACTAAAGGTAGACTTCCCACTGAATGCAAACAAATACTGACAAAACTATCTCCTAAGCCCCATGGAGGCAGACCACAAGATTTTTCACAGAGCCTCAGAACCATTGGGGCTCCATGGAGTGCTCGCTGCTGGTTTGCAGAAATCCAGCTGACTTAATAATTTTGCCCACTCCTTTTTTCTAGAGGCTGAGTTGCATTACAAGACATCTGGAAATACACAGAATGCTTCCCTAAAGCTGATCTACTATGGAAAAAACTCCGATTGTTGTCACAAAGCAGGTGCAGACCAGAAGAAAGATGTTTATGCAGATGTAGGTGGGAGGAGCAGCACATGCAATTTATCAGGCAAGGTCTGATTTAAACAACTCATCCGTATGAAAGGCCAATGAAGAAGTACATCTGGTGACTTTTCCTCCAGCAGGTAGAAGCCTTGAGAGGTCCAAGGCAAGGGAGGGCAGGAGAGGAAGAGACCAGGCAGGAATGAGGCAGTCACAATCAGGCAATTAAACCAATCTGCTGCATTTTAAAAAGGTAAGATTTGTCCCAGATACACAGTTGGATTTCCTAAACTTTTATGACACCATTGAGTGTATTTCCCTAATAATGTTTAAAAAGTAGTTTGTCCATGTGCTGTTCCCTCAGGAGGTTACAGATGGAGCTTTTCTATTGAACAAGAAGTTCAGTGGCCAGAAAACTATTAAGCAGCCATTTTTCAAAACCGTTTCAAAAGATGCCTATCTATGTGCTTAACTACACTAGGAAGAAAAAAATATGACAATGATAATGTATCCCTCTACACACTGTATCTATGTTTAAGCTATATTTGATTTCTTTTTTCTGTGAAATTTTATACATGTTTTTGTTGGTGATATTTTACAGAGTCAATAGAGAGATCAAAGAGCAGGACTAAAAATATTCCGAATTATGTCTTATCCTCCCTCCCTTTCACACTTCCTCTTTTCTGTCAGTTCTGTTTAGTTTCTACTTCTTCTGCTTCTAGTAAATCCATGTCTTTTAAAATTCAACCAAGCTTTGACCTTCAGACTGTATTTTTTTCTGGTATACCATTGATAATAAAGATTCTATGGATCAAAAATTTCTGTTACTTACAGAAACATAAGCCATCATTCACACATGAGTTACTCAGTAATTTCCATAAAACCCAGTATTCTTTTATAAGTAAGACACACAAAGATTCTTAAATTTCAGAGAATTGCACACGCTCTCTAAACAGCATTTATTGTAAAACCTTCACAGTGGTTTTTTTATTTGATTGTTTATCTTTTAGCCTGCAATTCTGGAGTCAAAAGTTACATCTAAATCTCACTTTTCATTTGAAAACCAGAAGGCAATAGAAGTAATTTAAGAAATTTTAACATGTTGTTTTAAATATTTTTCTTGCTAATATAATATAATTTGCTAATAATATAATAAGCTAATACAATAACTATTTGTAATGGAAAGCCCTTCTATTAATGCATGGGATACTAAGAGATAATATATTTGATAGTGATAACAATAAATTCTTTTCATTCTCTAGGAGCTTCAATGAAGAGCCAAAATTTGGACTTTACAGTAGTCTTGTTAGGCGAAAGACACTCGTGTTGATCTCCTTCATTGGCAAACTCTTCAAATATATACTTTAAATTCCATGTTTGTGAATAGACCTACTAATGTCAGTGGCTAGGTGTTCAGAGTCAAAAGTCATAAAATAGCTTGACACTCAAAAAATATCACTTTAAAAAGTTACAGAGGGTTCCTCCCGGGTATGTGCTGCATTCACTTCAATGTGTCTTTTTTTAATGTTCATAAAACAGCTTGCCTCAATCTTCTAAGCTGAATATTTTACGCAATGCTCTGCTAAACACAGATGTGAACGACAGGTACAAAAAAGTACCATCCTAGATACTAAAGAAAGAAATATTCTTTTTACTTATGACTAAAAGCCTTTATCTCTCTTTCAATAGAGTCCTTTTGAAATTGCATAATAAGCTTTCAAATAGGCCCCTTCAATGCTTCAATCCAATTAGTATATTAAATTGTCTATCTCACAAAGTAATATATTTCCCATAGAAAAGGATAATTATATTTTTAAAGGTACTTTTCTGCTGGATTTGTTTTCTTTTAACTAGGAAAAATAATCCAATCTCAACCATATAGTCTATTCCAACAGAGCATGGAAAAATATATTCAATGAACCAAAATTAAAGTTATTAAAATAATTAATCACTGCAAGACTCAGGTCTTGGAGAAGGTCTTTGGACAAGATGCATGGAATCTGCATGTGAACAGAGTAAGCCTGCAAGGTTTGTCCATGCTGACCTTATCTGTCTTCTGGCCTAAAATATGTTTTTGTGTAGTTTTCCAGACATTTGTAGAAATTTATATATTCCCAGTAAAAGATGCTATATCCCCTTGAAAAATCATGTTTTGTATTATCCCCTCTCTGCTTGGAAATCTCTTGAAAGTATATTATTTGTATAATAATATATGATATATTTTGTGTATTTCAATTATACTATTCTATAATTCTATGATTTTTGATAGGTTTATTTGCATTGATTTAGTCCTTCTTCCACTGGCTACAGTGAACTGGTTCAAATTCTACCCTTATCTTGATCCTATCAAGATATTAATACAACAAAATAGCATCCTATTGTATTTCTGCTGGGTTTGATTCAGGATGTGGATAAAAAAAAGACTAGTTGATTTAAAACACACATTTTAAACAAACAAACAAACAAAAAAAGAACATCGATACAAATATGGTATTTATAGAATCATAGGATTGTAGAATCATAGATTGGAAAAGACTCTTAAGATCATTGAGTCTAGCCATTTGTGTTGAATATCAGTTTCTGACACATTCAGTAGCAATCACTGCAAAAACAGTGATGGCAATCTTATTTAATATTTAAAATAGAACAGGATAACATGGAAAACTGTAGCTATGGAGTAAATCTGCAGAGACAGGGATGAACACTTTTTATTTTTTACTTTTGAGAACTGGTTGGTTTCCTCATTTGTCATTTTTTTTTTGAAATCTCCCCTATAATATAGGTTGATTATTTTAAAATATTTCTCAAACATATAGCTAACCTTTTTTCCCTCCTCTCCTTCATGGATTCTCCAGATATTTTCCAAAATCAGGAACAAAATGAACAGGGAAAACATTTTAAGTGTTCTTTGGACTGGATTTTTTATTGGTTTTGTTGTTGTACCTTAAAATGAATTATTTAGTTCTTTCTGAATTTACCATAACAAGTAATCAAGCAAGTAGCAAGGAATTCCATTGTATAAACTTGTTATTCAGTGTCCTTCTTCTCTAACTGACATTCCATGGCTATAGCAAAAGTGCAATATAAACCACAGTACGCTGTTGTATCTTACTTCATTTCTGCACCTCACTTTGGAAGTTATTATTGACAGTAATCCTTCCATACACATATCCTACCCTCTGTAGCCACAGACAGTCCATACTGATGAATAAGCATCCCCCAGACACAGCTTGTGCAGTGCATTTATTCTGAATATGGCATCCTATACTGAACTATCACTTTTAATGTTGACAAAATGTCCTGGATAATAAAGTATCTTGCATGTTAATAATAGGAGTGGCAGTTTAATGGGAACCAACACACTATTCCAGTCAGTTTAGTTCATTACCAAGGGATATCGACTTTTTCACTGGAAGGTTTCAAGTGCTTACTTCTTCCAGGAGTAATAGAAAAAATCAAGTCCAGAAGTCATAGGATAATTAAGAACATAGTTGTGGGTTTTTTTCTCCCACATTAAGACGTTAAGATCTAAAACTAGAATGTAGCTAGTTGCATATATTTTTCCATTATTTTTTCTTGTCATCAAACATCTCTTGCGCTTTTATCTCACATTCACCCACCTGCGAATGTTTTATTTCAAATATGCTCATACGTGAATACCACCTGCTATTACTCTGTATGTGAATAAATCAGTGTCATGCTTGGACCCAAGGCAGGAAGTCCATTTGGATGCTTTGAGATTCCTCCTGAAGTTAATTAGTCATTTCAGCTATTACTTTACAGACCCACACCCTCACAGAGAGGTAGATACCAAACCACACACCACCGTCTAGTCTAGACAGCTATCGCAGAAGTTTCCCACACATGGATTTCTACAACAGGACACCATCACCTGTTATTCTGGCACCGTTAGAGAGATATTAAAAAGAGACTGCTTTGCATCAGGAATGACAAAACCACCTGCGGGACAGCAGCAGTTTATATATTGAGGTGATGTATATAACTGAAATAGAATTAAAGCAGATGGAGGAGACTTGACCCCTGCTTAGAATGTCTTATGCATCTGAATTGTCACATCTCAAGATCTCTTTACTGTTGTAAGCTCTGTGATAAACATTAAGATTAAAAGGAAGCAATGCAATAACATCTCAGTTTTGACAATTAGAAAAGTGTGGCTACTAAGAAGAAGATTATTACAGTAAATTTTCTATTTTTCAGCTCATTCCTGAATAATGTAAGCAGATATATATATATATATATATATATATTTTTTAACCCATCAACATTTCTAAACAGTTCTAAATAATCCATTCACTATGGCCTGGGTCAGAAACTGGAGTGACTATCTGTGCAGGTGAGTAAAGGAACAAAAAGGACTGGCTACTGGAAGTGTACAGTATGAATAGGAAGAGCAGATTTTGTCAGGCTTTTTTCTGAGGGTAGGAAAGGATTGGGAATATACTATTTATAATGTGATTCAAAATGTGTTTCCACCACAAACAAGTGTCGTCAAGCAGGCTGGTTTGTAAGGTTACCTAGATCAATCTTATGCTAACTAGGAAAACTCACATAGTAGTTACAGAGAATTTAAAAACACAAGCAAGTGACACAGAATAACTGGCGGGTGAGGGGGGAGCGAAGTGAGAAGTGAATGAAAATTCTCAACCTATTCTAGAATATTTTTATTTTTAGCTATTTTAGTATACAATCAAAACCCATCAACAAAACATTCTCTTTTTCAACAGCACCAGCTTCAAAGAGCTCAGATCTGAGCATCAGGTGTGGCCATTCTCCCACATGAACAATTTTTGTGCACAAAGACTGAATAGACCAACTTTAAAAATAATTCCAATATGGCAGTTCTGACACTTCCACCAAACTTTGATTTCTATAATTTTGTGATAGGGTGGTTAATATTGAGTATAATTTCAAGCAGCCCTTAGGCTCTATATGTTGTCTTTCAGGAAGTTGCAGTGCTTTGTGCTTTGTAAATTACTACTGCTCTGTGATACAAAACTTTACACTTATCATGGAATTACTTCCTTGTAACTGAGGAGATATAAGGAGGAGTGAAAAATGATAGATTTGTAAAGCCAGTGCCTTTGGGAAGGTTAGCATCCAGTTTATTGTATGCTGCCTGCCCATATAACCTCTCGTATGCTTTCAGCAGTCCATTCTTTATCAGAATTATAACATTTTTAGAAAGTACATAATTATTTCCTTTTTTAGGAAAATGTCATTCAAACAAATGCACTTCTACATTTGAATAAAATGAATCTTTTACTGTTTAATTACATTTGAAGTTAAATGACATATTAAAAACTGAAAAATTAAAAGTTAAACCACTGCCAAGGCCAAGTTGCCATTCCTATCTGCAGCTATTCAAATAGAGGAACCACCACCTCCAGAAATTCTGAAGTTATTCTTCATTCTAAAGTTTACTAAATCAAGCATTTTTCTTAGAAAGGGTGACAGCTAAACAATCTTTTTGGATCTTTTCTCCCTGCTCCTGAAAGATTTTTCCTTATTTGGATATGTGCTGGAAAGGTCTATTAATAAGTTTTTCAACTAAAAAATCAAACTTAAGGAGACTATGACAGACCAGTATCATAGAACTGTCTTTACCATCATCAACACTTTTTTTTTTGCCTTAATTTTTGATTGTGTGTTTTGTGGTATGTGTTTGTGTTTTTCCTGATCAGGAAAGATAGATACACCTCTGAGGTTAAAAAAGCATGTAAAAAGAGACAAGCTTTCACATACCACCTACAAATGATACTAATTAAGCTACAACAAGAGTTATATAGTGCATTGCCAACTGAAAAATCCTCTGCTTTGTAAATAACTTAGTTCATGGTGATGCTACCTGTGACAGCTATACAGTGGGCTCATTTCCGTAGATGGAAGATCAGCCAATTTTCCAGCCTCCTTTACCTACCCAGATACATAAACCTACCATAAGCAGAACAAACCCTTACATCATAACTCACAGGAAGTCAGAAAATCAGTTTTTAAAGTGAAGATTTTTTTTAAATTCAGATTCAAGGTAAAGAAGCTGTGCTTCTGCTATAAAAGATATCACAGGGTGATCCTGGTGGCAGCACCTGGGTGTGGAGGATGAAAGTCAAAATTGGTGCATGTGTCTGTAAGACTATCTATGTGCTTTGCATTTTTTTGGTTGCCTGTGTAAAGTATATAATTTGAAAATATTACAAACATAATAAAATCTACTTTTCACCTCACTTTCTTAATATTTTTCACCAAAGAATTACAGCCACCACCAGAAAATCACATTAAACATAATGATACTAAGTACTAGGGGAAATAATGAGGCTAAAACCAGATGCATATGATCTTTACTATTTGAGGAAGAATGTGTTTTTGTCAGCTGGCTGAAGGGTTTTTTTTAACTTCAGTTTTAAGAATGCATGACCTAGCTGTGCAAAACTCCTCTAACACAGAGCTCCTACTTTCGTGACCTTTTTCTTATCAATCTGGTCCTATCTTATAGGACTGACAGTATCACAACACACTTTTGAATGTCTTACCTTTGTGAGCAGCAGTTTGGATAGTAAAATCTAAGCAGTGCAGGGTCACAGCCAAGACAGTGGCACTCGATGTAACTTAGCAGTGGAAATTTTCATAGAACAGCTCATGGGTGTGGAATTTGAAATTCAGAGGCAAATTATCACTCAAGTGATGCTGCTCTCATTACTATTCACATTTTTTTATTATTCTTACCTATATTTTTATCTTTTGCCAGGTAGCTCTTCTGGCTTTTCAGAACTTGGTTTCTTTTCTCTTTTCCTTATTCTGTTTCTAGTCATTATATTAAGTCAATTTCAGATTTCCTTCTTTTGTTGTCTTATTATCATATTTAATTATTCAAAACTGAGAGCATAAGTGTTACTTTGTGCTGATTTTATACAAAGAATCTGCTCACAGACTTATTCCATGGGAAGGTCTACAGAACAAAAGGAGTGTCAGGCTCATTATAGGACAATGTGCACTGCAAAGAGAGAATTCTTTGTGATGAATACAGGTGTGAGGTGAAGGGAAAATGACAAACGTTCTTGTTCAACATAAACCAGAAGGTTTCTGCAGAGATGGGGGACATATTAAAAGTGACTGTAGGAAGTTTTATAATGGGAAAGAAACACACATTGCGGGGAGGGGGACATTAAGAGAAATCAACACTTTATTTTGTAGAAAATCAAGCTTAATGGGCTTAATGTGTCAAATTCAGGTGATAACACACTTCCATCTGTAGTCAGTCTTGAACTAATTAGTTCGTGGTTGTTCATATACCATTATTGCTCAGATAACACAATACTCTAAATCTCAGAAAGATTATTGGAGTAACTTTTTCCTGGTGTCCTGGTGTTATTTCAAAGGAAGGGCTCTGCTGCTGCCACAGAGAGAGGCAGAAGGCAGTCCCTTAGTCAGTTCTCTATAAGCCACTCCATTTCTATCTTCCTACAATAAATGTGTTATTCCTTACCAAGAAATGACCAAAGAGGAATTCCTTACCAGAAGAGGAAAATAAAAATGTAAAAGCAATGAAAGAAGGAATGAACTGTTGGGAAGTAAGAGAGGAAAAAAAAAAGAAAGGGATGGGTGAATGGGGCAGGTGGAGGGGAGCAAGGAAGTTAAAGGGAAACAAGGAAAATTCTTTAGATCTGACAGGAGGAGAAAAACTACAGGATAATCCTTGAGAATGC
Organism: Scolopax mira; assembly: GCA_004320125.1. Lineage (NCBI taxonomy): Eukaryota > Metazoa > Chordata > Aves > Charadriiformes > Scolopacidae > Scolopax > Scolopax mira. The sequence goes on along the minus strand of BJBW01000507.1, from coordinate 77,845 downwards.
AGTTCCCATTTGTTTGAGTGCTCCCAGACAAGAAAATAGTACTGCCTGCATATGTAGCCCACACGAGAAGTCCCATAAGAAAGAGGTTCCTTCTTTGGTTTTATTCTGTTTTGCTCAAAAATAATAACCTCAAAAAAGACTGTATTATAAATTTTTACTCCACCTGAATTTTGAGCAAGGTTTCCATTATCTAGCCATGATTTCTCTGACTAGATGGATTGGGTTGCATGAAAAGAAGTGTGGCCCGCAGGTCAAGGGAGGTGATTCTGTCCCTCTATACTGCTGTGGTGAGACCCCACCTGGAGTACTGTGTCCAGCTCTGAAGCCCCCAAGATAAGAAGGACATGAACCTGTTTGAACAGATGCAGTGGAGGGACATGAAGATGATCAGAAGGCTGCAGCACCTCTCCAGACAGGTTGAGAAAGTTGGGGTTGTTCAGCCTGGAGAAGAGGAAGCTCTGGGGAGACCTTATAGCAGCCTTTGAGTACCTAAAGGGGACCTACAGAAAAGATGGGGAGGGAGTCTTCATCAGGGAGTGGAGTGATAATGGTCAGGGAGTGAGGGTTAATGGTTTTAAACTGAAAGAGGGGAGATTTAGATTACACATCAGGAAGAAATTCTTTACAGTGAGGGTGGTGAGACACGGGAACAGGTTGCCCAGAGAA
>BJBW01000507.1:0-77164 GCA_004320125.1 Scolopax mira | reverse complement strand
AAGGCCAAGCTGGATGGGACTTTGAGCAACCTGGTCTAGGGGGAAGTGACTCTGCCTGTGGCATGGGGGGTTGGAACTTGATGATCTTGAAGGTCCCTTTTAACTCTAACCATTCTATGATTCTATGAATTGAAATTATTGGCGTCACTATACCTCGTATTTATTTGCATTTACTAAAATTAAACAACACAGTTTGGGGGGGTTGGGAAGAGAGTAGGGGTGGTGTTGCAGGCTTTTTCTATTTAATTAGAAAGCCAACTCAAATCAGTTTTTTGCAGTATGATAAGCCTACTCAGAATTTTCAGTATTCAGTTACAACTACTGAGAGCTAGATGTTGTTGATGATAAGTCATCAACTTTGCTCTGGAAGTAACCCGTTCATTCCATGTGAAACAACCTAAGAGGTTTCAAACTAAAATTATCCAGGAACAAACACTGACAATAGGAAACTCTACCTTGTTTACAGTATGTTCAGTAACTTTTACCATGGCAGGTAACTAAAATAAAAGAGAAACTCTTATCTATACAAACCAATGTTTGCAAAACTGATGTCAACCTCATTTTATCTGCAAACAATGCTCTTGCTTTCTTAGTGGTGATAATTCAGTACTGTGTTACATTTTCTTTTGATAGAAAAGGCAAAAGTCCCTTTAACTACTCATGATAGTTTCCCACAAAATCAAGAGTGGATCCAGATGTTTGAAAAATAGTATCCAAAAGGGAATCTTTATGAATTCACTCGATAATGTTTTTCATGAGTGATAATATCTATATAATACTGAGAGTTTCTGTGAGTAAGAAGTAGCATATATTTGTACTCTCATAGCATCCCAACATGTAAAAAAAACTATTGGAACCCATTGTACTTGACACAGTGCAAACAGAATCTCCTTACAAAAAGCAAATGAGTAATGTTTATAAAGATGTGATTATGCAACTTTATTTAATTTAGAAGATCAGAAATTGAAATATTGGAAGAGAACTTCTGTTATGCACAAGAATAATACTTGATCTTATTTTCAATAATGCTAAGATAGCAGATAAAATGAATGCCTCAGATGTGATTGCCAACTTGTACAGTTTTTTTTCTTCTCACATCATTTTAACAGATGAATTAAGCTGATATTCAGAGACTGTGGAGAAAGAGTGGTATTACAGCAGTGGACTACAGCACATAAACCAAATATTTCTTAAAAATAAGCAGTTTAGAAATAAATATTTTTTTTCTATATAGTAACTGAGTTACAGTATCAGTGAAAGGCTGTTTAATAGCAGGGAAGTTAGTTTGGAATTGCTTCATTGTCTCAGTATACAAGTTTTCCACCACTGCCTAATACAGCTATGTCTTTCCTAGTTATAAGCAATGCATTGCATAGATGAATAACTTTATATAATCTTTATATATTGAATTTCTTATACATCAGGAAATACCACAGGTTTTGGTAGACTTGAATTCCTGTACCGACAGAAATCAATTCACTAATTTGAAGACAAAATGTGAAAAACACTAAAGCTTTCTGTAGCATAAATGCACTTTATGGTGTTTGCTCCCTGCACTCCTCATTCCCTGAGCTCTCTGCTCCCTGGGGGAGCACTCTGCAGCTGCTTTCCTGCTGCCTGCCCGCCTGCCTTCCCAGGCTTCCTTTCGATGGAAATCAAGGCACAATGGAAAAGAATGCATTTGCAGAGCTCGTCCAAGACAAAGTCAGGGTGTCTTCAGGGCACGCACCTGGAGCAGGGAACTGAAAAGTGATTCCGGATCACACAGCATAGGCATAGTCAATGTTTAGTAGAACACATGACAAAGATTTCATAACAACTCACTCAGGACAGGAAGGATGCCATAACAATTTAAATTAGAGGAGGATGCAAAGTGTTTGCAATTACTCAAGATGGAACTTGTATTTAAAGTTGATAGCTTCCTAAATATGACTTCAGAAATGAAATAAATTTATCCTCTGGCCAAGTATCACTGCTTCCTTGTCTAAAAAGAGGCATTAGTACTTGATCAGTACAAACAAGCATTACACCTAACTTCCAATTGAAAATAAGAAAGTTGGGCAAGAAAGAGAATGCAACTGGCAGGAAGATGTTTCCACAGGAAGTCTGACTACCTGTAACTTCCAGTGAAGAAGAAAGTTAAAAATCCTATTTCTCTGTCACTGCTGTTAGAACCATTGTTATATTTTTATGACTCTCCACGGTAAAACAAAATTGTCTTTCTATACAAGATGAAGACATGATTTCAGAAGACACACAATACATCTAGCCTGCCCTTCAGGAAACAGCAGTTTACCAAGCAGACTTGGAACAGTGACAAAAATCCTTTCAAACTTCAGAAATCTTGTGTTCAGAACAGCTTGCTTGCATGTGTATGAAAGAATGGGGAATCTTTGCTTTTATTCATTCATTGAAACTAAACCCTTCTTCAAGGTAGACTTAAAACTCTGCACAAAACTTTCTTTGGTGCAAATGTAAACATTACTCCTGACAAATATTTGTATCTGACTGACTAAAGCTGAGTAACAGTAAGAATATGACATATGCTATTTTAAAAAGAGTCTTTCGGTGTAAAAAGGCAAAGAAAAAATATTTTAATATTGGTATATTTTGAAATGCAGTAGGTTTCCAATCCACAACACACATGTTCCTGAGGAAGATATTTATAAGCCTTAAGGATAAGCAATTTCTAATTGAGATGACTTAAAATTGTCCAGAAAGGGACAAATTGAGCTTGATGTGGATAAATCCCTGAAACCTCCTCTGAATGGGATATATTTTTAATAAGAAGTCCAGTAGATGCCTTCAACATGTCATGGTTTTGACTGAAATCACTGCAACCAGACCGACAGATGGCCCAAACAAGAGGAGAGGAAGCGATAAGGAGATATGGAGTAGTATGATTTCCACAGTGTTTTCAACTCCCTATAGCAAGAACAAGTGAAACAATAAATAATACTAACCAGGTGGTAGAGCTATCCAAAACCACAGTTAATCTCAGTTCAGATGTATTTTAGCTAGGGCAAAATTAAATTAACTCAGCACAACTTTTGGCATTTAGATTGATAAAAGATACAGTGTACAATACTTTTTTTTAAGGCTTTCATATTTTCATCCGCCTTCAGGAATAATTGTAACTTCTTGCTCTGCAAAACCCAATTTGATTACTAGTGCCATGGATCAGGTGACTGTCACCTTTCTGTGTCATGTGCACCTCCTCTGCACTGGAATGAAAAGCTAATGTGTTCCTCATGTGAGTCTCCAATAAATGTCATTGAATGGCAATACTGAAAAGGTATCATTATGGAGTGGAGTAGAAATTACAATTACTATCAAGAAACATGATGAAAAAAGCCAAGCGTTATAGTTAAGGCAAGAACTAAGTTTGCCCGTGCCTTGAAAAAAGATGCACAGGATGCATAGGATAGTCACATCATTCCTGAGTTCAATAACCCACCCACTAGAGGTGAACTAATCATGGGAGTCTACGAGGACTCTGGTTGACAAGATTGGATTCAAAAGCTGAAAACCTAAATGAGCACAGGACTACAGTGAAATGGACTCCTGACTGAAGTGGAGCAATGCACAGTTGCAACAATGCTATTTTTAGTGTCAGTGATAAAGGCAAATAATATCATTTGTGCTGCAATAGACATCATATGGCCTGCACTAGGAAGAGCACAGCCAGCAGGTGGAGGAAGGTCATGCTTCCCTTCTGTTCAGCACTGGTGAAAGCCATCTGGAGTGCTGAGTTGAGCACTGGGCTCCCCAGTACAAGAGAGAAATGGACTTGCTGAAGCAAGTCCAGCAAAGGCTGTTGAGATGACTAAAGGACAGCAGCACCTGACATATGAGGAGAGGTTGAGACAGCTGTGACTGTTCAGCCTACAGAAGAGGATGCTCAGGGAGATCTTATCCACAAATCTAAATAACTGATGGGAGAGAAAAGAATTGGAAAGCTGGTGTCCTGTGAAAAGATAGGAGGCTGTAGGAACAAACTGAAATACAGAAAATTCCATCTAAATACAGGAAAATTTTTTTTCTGCTGGGAGGGTTGTCAAACAGTGCAACACGTTGCCTACAGAGGTTGTGGAGTTCTCACCCTTGGACATATCCAAAGCCTGACTGGACACTGCCCTGAACAACATGCTTTAGTTGACCCTGCCTTCAGCAGCCGGGTTGAACTAGCTGAACTAGCAGGGTTGAAGTCCAGAGGCGCCTTTCAGCCTCAGTCTTTCTGCAGTTCTATGATCTCCCAGCATCTCCAATCCCACAGTACTGGTGCCTGCAGTCATCAGCTGTTCACCACCACAGCTTCAGGCTGCAGCTTTCTGTATTTTCAGAAATTCAGTTGCCACGGGGGAGATGATAAATTTGAGAGGTGCTTCTTTGAAGGCTTCTGATTTTGAAAACTTGATTTAAACACAGCAGATGCCAGTGTTTTGGCAGTTTAGGAGTGCTAATTATGCTCTGAATTATGACGCCCTTATACTTGATTATACATACATCTTAGAATCATCACATATAATATAATCTCTATATTTTATTGGTAAAAAAGAGGCAATTAAAAAGAAACTGAAGAAAATGTATCCATTTTTAAGTATGACGTAAGTCTTTCTTTAGAATTTTTGGTATTTGTAAGATCTTGTGAAAAAAAATGTATCCAATCTAATTTTGTTTGGAGAACTAACATTTCAATGGCTAAAGTAAAATGAATACTGACTTATATTAATATTTCAATTATTCAATTAATATTTCAATATCTAGTTTGAGATATTATTTTCTTCTAAATAGTCACTGAAAAGATCTTACTCATAAGCATTTTCTTTATTTGGTGCAAATTAGCAAGTCATTACTAGTACACACATAGTAATGACTTGATAGGGACGAACAGTGGCTTTTCAAGAACTCTGGGAGACCTTTGGGTCCTGATGATCCAGTTACTCGCCAGATGCCCAAATTCAGCTTTCTCACCCAGCATTGATTTGTTGCACTGGGCACAGCAGGTTTGCACTGCAGCAATCATCATATCTGAATATTTGCACAGCACATCCTGGAATTCTGTAGCTCTGTGCAACAGAAGCTCTTACTCCTTTTTGGTACAGAAACTTGATCATGGAATTCATTTATACCAATTGCTTAGAAGCTGGTTCTACTTTTTTTTTTTTTTTTTACAGAAAAAACTGTTTCCCTCAGGTAAGTGAGACTGAACAACAAAAGGTAGGGTGGTTGGCAGGTGAGGGCACCTTGCCTTGAGCCTAATCTGTTTCTGGAGGCAAGAGACTGCTGCAAATACATTCTCTATTAATACAATAATTTTATGAGGTACACAATGCCTTAGACTATTTAGCACTCAATTAAGCTTCACATGGCTTGTCAATAACTGCAGAAATGTCAACAAAATGGGCTTTGGCTTGGTTGAAGGAATTCATCAGTTCTTTAGCTGACAGGTTTGTCTTTTAACACTGCAGGGAGGGAAGCGTGGTGTGAAGCAGATATATTTATTAAACCGTTTTTCAGTTCTGACAATCAAGGAGGTAATAAAATGTTCACACCTTGAGCTTTGATACCCTCTCTTGTGTAAAGCTGGTCTGTTCAAAACCACATGGAGATGTGCTGCTTCTGTTTTGGCTGGTTTCAACTCTTTCCTTTGCACTAGCTTAAGTTACAACAGTGAACTACAAGAAATGATACCGTTCCTTCTCTTGGCATGTAGGTATGGTGCTCCTGCAAATGCATCCTTCAGCTTATAACAGCTTTTTTTGTGGTGAAACCTGTTTGCTTCCATGTGACTTGATAAGGCAACTACTCCTACTGTGAGGTCAGTCACTGTTACTTGTTCATGTCCAATAAAATACCAATTTCTGACTCTGGGCTTCCAAAAACCATCCAATGTTTTCACAGTGAGAATACTATGAATACACTACAGCATTTGTGAAAATTTAAAAATTGAGGAGTTGTTATTCTGCTTCGATGATGACATACAAGAATTAGGAGTATGATATCAGACCTGGGCAATTCTATAAAACGTGCGTTATGAATTTGTGTTCTAAATTGAACTTAACTTTGCTCTCCGATATTCGGAAGCTGTTTGAATGAGTCTTGTTTTCTGTGCTTATTTGGAAAAGTATTGTTTCCTCACTGTTATTGCTTAGTTACTATTTGTAATAGCCTCACTCCAAAGGTAGAGTAAAAATTTATATATTACAGACTGCAGAGAATATCACTAGCAAAAAGCAAATCAAAGCCACGGTGGATAAAGTGCAAATGAATCAAATATGATAGCACACGATTTTCAAACTGAAGAGGGTTTGCAAGGATAATACTTGTGTGGAAGAGACATCCACAGCACACGCCTTGCCGCCCCGGATGACACCGGCTCCTACCGGTGCGGACGCTGCCGAGCAGAAGCTCCCGTCTCTGCGCGAAAGGGACATTTCTGGAAATCTCGGTTCGTGCGGTGCTGCAAGAGACGGGGGAGTACCGCACCCCCGAGGCGGGAGCGTGGGGCAGCGGGGCGGGACACCCTCTTTTCCAACCCCAGCTGAAGTCCCGCACCACCCGCGATCCCCGCGCAAGGGGCGCGCCGTCCCACCGGCGCTCGGCGCTGGCTCTCGGGGGCGCGACGCGGGGCCGCCGGGGGCACCGCACCACCCCGGGGCCGCCGCTACCGCCCTCGCCGCGGCCCGGGGCCGCCCGCCCCGGCCCTGATTGGGCCCGCGGGAAGGCCCCTCCCGCCGGCCTCCCCCCCCCCCGCCCCGCCGCCCGGGCGGCCCCGCCGCCGCGCCGCGCCCGCTCCCCAAATACACCTTTGCGGCGCCGGCGGTCGGTAGCGGCGCATTGCCCGGAGCCCCTCCGCGGGGCTTGCGCGGCCGCGGGCAGCCCCCCCCCCCCCCCCCCCCCCCCCCCCCCTTCCTTCCCGGCCATGGTGAGTGAGCGGCGCCCGCGGAGCGCGGAGCGGGGGCGCGGAGCGGAGCGGCGGGGACCCTGGACAGCGCTGGGACGGGGCGCCCGGGGAGCGGGGAGCGGCGGGGCAGGGCCGGGGCCGGGGCTCTCGTTCCGCCGTGCGGTGCGGGGCTGAGTCCCGGCATCGGAGGTGAGGGTTTGGGGAAGGCGGGGGGGGGGGAAGCCCCCTCCCCTCGGCACCTCTAGCCCCCTTTTGCGCAGTGCCAAGAGCCAAATGGGGTCTTGAGGGAAATCTGGAGGGATTCGGGGCTGGGAGCTGGCTGAGGGCTTCAGCCAGGAGGGGACTTGGGCGGCCTTTGTGCATTGTGAGGCTTTCTAAGAATTCGGTAACTGCTCGTGCCCGTCAGGCGGGTGGAAACGCATTCAGACTAGTTTTCCTGCATTAGACTTAGGTAGGGGTTCCTTTGCTGCTGTTCAGAGTAATTCGTATCCTTGCACTTCATGTTATTAGACACAAACCTCATATTCAATCACCTACTTTACACACGCTCTAACAATAACTTCATTTTTCCGTTTGTTATTCCTGTTCTGTTTTTTATAGGAAGCATAAATGGAACCTCAAACTGTAGCATTGGTTATGACTGGCACTTTACTTTCTCAGTCCGTTCTCTTAGCTCTGCTATTCTTCCTATTTTTTCAAGACTTTAGGCTTGTAATTCCTTTTCTGAGTGGATAGAGTTATTTCTGGAGCTAAAGTGCAGTGACCATTACTAGCCTAGGCCTAGTGGTCCCTTCATAATATCATCGCTATTTATAAACAGGAGACACTTTAGAAGTTTTTCTCTTAGACATAAAGGAGTACTTTTGTACACCTTACATTCTCTCTGAAGCTTGATCTGATGCTTCTCCTAAAATGGCTCTATTTTCAGAACTGGTCACTTACTCTATGTATGTAGTGAGATGGCTTTCTAAGTTTGAAGGATGAATTCACAGGAAAAAAAGTCCTAAGCAAGGATACAGTGTTACTAAAAATGAGTATTAGGCTGAAATGCAGTGTTTGTAGTGCTGGATTTGGGCTGTGCACTTTCACTGGACCACAGGTTACAGTGTGCTGCCTACGGGTTGGTTTAAAGAGAAATGGTAAGACTCTTGGTAGCTGAAATACTAGTATGAAAAAAGAAAATTTGAGTCACTCAGATTTTCCATTGTGAAGTCTCAGAGTGCAGTTACACAAAAAATGTAACAGAGCAATTTTTTATAACAAGTGTAAGAGTTTAATTATCTTTCTGTGAATAGAACAGTGTGTGTTTTACTTATTTGGAAATGGTCTCATCTTATATTTTCCTGAGACAAAGCTCCCAATGGAGCCACTCCCTTTTCTTGTAGTTATGATTAAGATGATTCGTTTCCAAACTACAGAAAGTAGGTGCAAGGAATCATACACTTTAAAACACATAAATGAGTCTATTGTTTTTCTAGGGTTAGGAGTAAAAGGTGGTGATAGCCCAGGCTGGAGAGAGATTCCAGTAACAGACTATTTTCCATAATTAATCAGAGGACTTAAGCAATTTAAGCAACCAGACAATGTGTGCCAATATGTTAGAAATGCAAGCACGGGAAGTTCTCTTTATTGTAGAGAAGTTTCTTGCTTGGATCGTGTTGCTCTGGGGCGCTACATATGGCCATACATTCTGTAGCTCTGATGACTATTCTCTTTGCTTTGCCAATAGCAAGAACCTTAACTGAACTGGATGACTGTAAGGAAGTGTGAGGAATACTGGAATGGTGATATAAAAGGCTCTGCCTTCTCAGAAGAGAAAAGCAATTGCTGAAATCGTGCTGATGTAAAGCAGGCAGGAAATGTAATGAAGGAGAAAGAAGGAAATTCCCTCTTGAGATCTCTTGGTTGTATTGTTTTTTTTTCCATGAAGTTATGCAGCTTGCAGCTATTAAGAGTCATGACAATGCAAGATCATGAAGCAAACACTGGAGGAGAAAGTAAGAAGAAAGTTCTACAGTGGGTCTTTTACCCTTTTTTTGATATTATCAATAAAATAGCTGACCATCCCCTCTTCCACTGGTTCACTTGCTGAGGATTCACTTAAATTATTCAATTAAGTTTTCAATGAACTGTTAAAAATGGGAAGTCAAGGTTAGACTTTAATGTCATGTCCATTAAATACTAAAGTCTTGTCTATTTGTCTTATTCTGATAAATGTTTTCTTTAAAAAATCTGTCTTTAACCATGCTATGGTAGTTTGTTTCAAAACAGATCTCATAGTGAAATTAAAACATAAGTAAGAGTTTATACTAAAAGATAATACGCAAAACCTCCGTAGCAGTCAAAACCTGGTTATGTCATGTAATAAAAGGTAAAATATCACAGCCATTATGAACAGAAATGTTTGAAATGTGAAAATAGAGACTCAAAATAAGCAATCCAAGAAGTCAAGGTAGAGTTTGTAGCAAATACAGCTATTTTCCTTTTTACTGAAATGAGTTGTTAAGCCAAAAGATGTTGTAAATTGCACCTTAGTTTAAAAAAAATATTCAGGCTCCTCAGTAATCTAAGGGAACAGGCAAAACATTCTCAATTATCAACAAAGAAATATGTATTAGAAAGTACTGGTTGTATTTTTTATGGACTCTGTAGACAAGCAGCAAGTTTTCTTTTTTTTATACAAATTTATTTATTTAAGAAAAGTTCAGTATAGGCAAAAAGAAGTGTTTTAAAAGAGTTATTGGAAACTACAGGAGATGCTTTAAGGAATTTAGTTTTAATGATATTTAGAAATTACTAAGTTTCAGCTTGCTCATTTATTAGCAAATGAAAATTGAGGCATGGAGAGCTGCCATTAGAGATTCTTTGCTGGAATTCCTTGCAGATTTTGTACTACTTCCTTTTTAAAGATCTGGATTGTCGATGTATTTATTAAAAGTCAGTGCATTTATTTAGATGCACTGCATCTAGCATCCAGCATCATACACTGCATTTAGCATTGCAATTGAGATTTTTAGCACTTGAAATTTAAACTAAACCAAATTTCACATTTGACTTTGGTTATTCTTTTTAGGATGTTTTCAGCATTTGAGATATGGCTTTAATATATGTGGTATATATTCAGCAGGTCTTGCATGAGTAGAGAATTCAAGTTTATCATTGAACAGATATTAATATTGTTAAGTCAGGGATCAGGACATAAGTCTTTGCTCCAGAAAGCGACACTGTTCAGGACAGAATATTAGTATCTATTTAATTTTAAAATTCCAATAGGGTTTAATTGTGTGCATAAATGGGCTAGGGCTTCTAGATAGGGTGTAAACAATTATTTATTTACTTATTTTAATAATAAAGGCAGCAAAATTTGCTAAAGACAGCAGGTTTTTTGTAAGGTTTTGGCTTACAGATCCACCTGCTGTGAAAAGACCATGTTAATATCTTATATCTCTCAAATGAAGCCTTTTGCATGTAACATAGTTATTGATTCCTACGTATTTGGTAATACACTGTTCTTCTAGTTTTCTTGTCCTCCTGAGGTGATGCCACTCTTAGGTCAGCACTAGTGTTGCCTTTGGGCTTCTCCTTTATGGCCTGTAGCTTATACAGGATGTTTATTTATGTTTGTAGATGCAGAGTGGATCAAGCTGACACCTACTCCCTTTTCGTAGGATTGCAGGATTCGCTGCGGTCAGTTGTTCTGCTGCTTCATGACCCAAGTCAGAGGAAATGAATTCTCTGGGGATTAATTTTACTTTGCCATAGAGAGACCTCATCAAGTGCTGTTTGCTACTTCAGATGCCAAGTAAATTCAAGCTTTAGAGGTTCCACAGGTCTTTGACCTTTGGGAGAATCTGACCCTATCAGAGCATAGTCTTTTGTGATACTCACTTCCACTTATTTTTTATTCATATTTCCTATTATATGATAGTTGTGTTACGTTGAGTCAATGCCCTTGCTAAGAGTCTTACTGCTTTCATATTTAACTGTGGAGTAACATTTGTTAACTTACATTCTAGTTTGATTGAAGTGCCCCCTCCCATAGTTCAGAGCCTCACTCCTACTTTTAGGCGCTCTCCCTGCTTCTTGTAAACTCAGCAGTATTGTGGTAGCCATAATTCTTGATTTTGAAGATCAACAAGATTTCAGTCTTGTTCTGACTCCTTAAGTTAGTTCATTTGTGTTACTTAGAGCCAACTTGTGAAACAATTTTCTTCTTGCATATTCATACTAGAAGTAGCTGTTCCAAGAGAACGGAAGTATTCAAACAAGCCACCTCCTTGTGCAAGACAGCACCAGTAGGTGCTGTAATTTCCTACAGGCAGCACACTAAGCCTAGATGATAACCAAATCGTGACCTTATGTATTATTTCTGAGAAGGTACTTCTTTCATGAGACCCTCTGTTTCTACCTCCTCTGCGTATGTATATATGCCTGAATGTGAGCAGAATGCTATGCTGTCCCTGCTCGGGTGCCAAGGTGCCACTTCTCTGCCCTAGGGCAAGGAGAAAAATGCCCAAAGACTTGCATCCCAGCATGGGTCTGTGGGGCACAGAGCTGTTTGAAACCCTCCCTTGGGACCGTTTGGCTATGCCTTGCACTTTACGCATGGCTATGCCCATTGATTGTTTCAGCTAAGTCCAGATAGAAAATAGGTCAGCCATGCAGTGGCTCAGGAAGAGAGCTTTAATTGTGTGGGTTGTAATCTAGAAAGCAGGGTGTGTGCATCATCATGGAGGAGGCCGGAACCATTTCCAAAGATTTTATCAAGCGTCATGGAATCTAGCCATTAGACAGCTATTTGTATGACAGAGTTGCAGGGAATATCCCGTGCAAGTCATCCAATTGTCTCAGTGTGAGTAAAAATTTCTTACTATAAGAAATGTGCTAAAATCCTTTTGATTATTTCTCCTTTCAGAACAAAAATGTATCACTCTTCTGGGGAAAATATATTTTGTGGGAATCCTCCTGGTGTAATTCTAGTATGTCATCGATTCCAAAGGGTATGGTAAAACTTATGGTTTCCGTGATGCCACATACAGCAGTTGCTGCTAAACTTGACACTTTTAATGAATGATTGGTAGCACAGTTATTTTTGAGATGCCAGAAGCAGGTTTCTGTATGGTATATCAGATGGGAATGTGATGACTGCCTTTCTAATGCTCACCAAAGTAAGCGTGTGTTTAATTTCATTTTAACCTTGCATTTCACTTGGCATTTGATACAGATGGAGACTGACAAAAGTTGTTCAGGGAAAGCTGATTTCCCTCCTCGGCAAATACAGAAACTCTTCACACATGAAAGAGCATTAGTAAAAGGCTGACTACAACAGAGGAACACCTCAGCAAGATTTACTTTTTGTTGCTTGGAAAACTTGGTATTTTGCATTTGCTCATAATTATTTCTATGATTTGAGAAAACAAGACAATATATCCAGCTGCTGTTAATAGGGAGGGGTGTCTGCTTGTCTTAGTAGCTGTGTGGCTCCCTAGTCCTGACTGCAGGCACCCTGGAGCCTAAAATACACATTGCAGTTCCTGTTTTAAATAGCACTGCTAAAAATGGCAAAATTTCCATGTCTTTGGAGAAAGCATGCATCAATCTAACTTTAAATTTCCTTTTTTTTCTTTTTGCCGAAATTGTCATCATAGTTGTCTATTTGCACTGGCAAACTGAGAGTGCACAACCCCCTGCCTCATGTTGAAAAAAATATTTGATGGATCGATAAACTTCAAATTTTGGTGGAAGTATAGCCAGTAGTCCATACAAAGCAGAAAGCTTGTTTAGAGGTAGGATTTTAGAATTTCCACATGGGAAGAACGATAAGAAGGGAAGGACAGTCTTAAGACTGGCTTAAGGAATTTAGCAGGGTTTCCACATGGTCAATGTGGAACTGATTTTTATTTTTTTTTTTCTGAAAAGCTTAAGGAAATCATGATTGGAATAATCACAATTAATTTTAGATTGAATTAAATGTTTATTTTTATGCAATTAAAGTTATAGGTTCCCAAACAGGTTGCATGATGTTAATTCAAGCAGCCAAGAGGAAATACCTTTCCTATAAGCAATTGTAGAAATGAGAAAATGAAGTTAAACCTGGTGTGTGTTAGACATGAAGCTATAGGGTGAGGACACCTTCCTTGTTCTTCTTTTACTTATAGCACCTAGATGCTTTTATGAGTCCTACCCGTAAAAGCTACTTGAATTTCACTTGTAGAAATGCACATGTATTTTGATCCCATATTTATTTTTAAAATCTGGCTGCAAATTTTTATAAGGTTTGGCCTGTTTGTTGTTTGATTGTTGTTTTTTTTTAAATTACATAGATCTACTAAACTGTCCAAAAACCCTTGTGCAACCTTGCTTATGAGATCTGGATTCACTTCTTAGCTCAGCTGCAGTCTTTATTTCGTGATCTCCAGTGTGCCTTATTTCTCCACTTCTAAAAGAAGCATAATAATGCTTCCTTTCCTATCCCATTTTTCTGTCTTAGCTGTTCAGAGGGCAAAACCTTTAGGTGAAACATCATCTTTTACTGTATATTTGTGTGCGGTTCTGATCTTAACTTGGGCCTTCTGGGAGGTTAAAATAAACAAATAATACACCAGCAACAGTATTTGAGAAAAAGCAGAAGGCACGATAACACTGGCACAATTTCTCTGCGGAACAACCTGCCTAAGGATGAATTCAGTAGACTGAGGTTAAATACCAGCATCTGAGTTTAAGCAAAGGCTCCATAAGAATTTTCACATGTTGATCAAATAACAGTCTCGCTGACTTAATAGTGACCTTCATGAATGCTAAAAGGTAGTGGAATAGTTCCCTTCCCAGATGAAAGCAGTTGGTTGTGTGGTAGCAATGAAATAGCATAGAGGAGACCAGTCTTTCAGTCACAAATTAGGCATGGATTGCAAAACGTTTTGATAGTCTCATGAGGCAGAGACTACCTTTGTAGTATGACACTGTAAATCCACAGCTGATCTGAACATCCATCCGTATCAACTTAGATCAGCTCTGCCCTTACTCTGCATGTCACATGCTCCACGTCTGTGAGAGATGTAGCAGGATAGCCAAATATATGTGGAAAAAATCATCGGCCGTAACAGTGGTAAATTCTAGAACTAACAGAGTCATAGCTTAATCGAAGTTTGAAGTGTGCATCTATACCATGCATGAGATGATAGTGGTTGGCATCATGATAGATTAATTGTTCTCTTATAAGATTAGAGATTGTCACTAGCAAATATCAGTAAAAATGTTTTGAACTGTTGATTAATATAAAGTGGTTTCATGGTATCTTCCTTCCAGTTTCTCTTTGAAAATAATTCACAGTTCTAAGCAAAAAGAATACCAAGTTCTAAGCAAAAATAGGTTTAAAGAACAGAGGAGAATTAAAAGGTTAAAGTATTTTTTCAATTAGGCTTTGAAGTGGTGAAGAGCAAGGAGTACGGATGGAATACAGCATTATGTTTTACATGTAGCAAAAGCTAAAAAAGAACATCCATCCCTGCCCACGTTGTAGGCAAATTTTTGTAAGCAATAAACTGTAATAAGGAAAAAATAAGATAAGAAACTGAAATGAGAGTAGTAGTGGCAGAAAAGCATCTAATGAGTTGATGTATTTGAAAAAAATACACCTAGATTTTATCGCAGTTGCTGTAATATACTGTATTGTAAATGGCTCATCTATCTAATGCTGGAATAAATATGCAAAAAAAAGGACGTTTATTCAAGTATTTATATAACATATCCTCACTGTTTTCTTTCCCAGCTGTTACTCTGCAATCATGGAAAATGCTCATAATCTTTGGTAAAATACTAGTAAATGTATTCAGATCTTCAATGCTAAACTTAGGCTCGGCACTCTGTCTTTCCCCAAAGAAGCTGCATTACTTAGGAATGCAATCCTGTTCTCAGTTTAATGTATTATGGGCAGTGTGGGATTTGGATGTCTGTTATAAACGGAGTTGAATATTCAGAGCAAAGGTTTACAACATGAATATGCTGCAAAGACACTTGTGATACTGCGATAACTTCATTTCTTCATCGTCACAGGATACTTGTAAAGTTAGTGCATTTGTCTCATTGGGACTTGCCATGTACAAATATTGAAAATAAAAGTTTTGAATTTTCAACATCACTTAAACTGTAAGCAGAAATGTCAGAGGTTTCTGACCCCATGTAAAGGAAGACTATACACAGTACAGCAAACTTTTTTTCCTCCCTGTTTTGTTTTTTTACCCGCCAACAGTGCACATTCCTCAAGATTCACAGTGGTTCTGGATTTGTCAGAATACCAAAAGGCTTAAAGAAATATTGTCTTAATCTTGGCAGAAAATTCTTCATGAAAGAGATACTACCTTTCTTTATCCTTAAACTTAGGTCTCTGGTTATATCCTCTAGGAACTCATCCCTCCCATCCCCTCCCTCCACACCAGCTGTA
The DNA here is from genome assembly GCA_004320125.1 of Scolopax mira. Lineage (NCBI taxonomy): Eukaryota > Metazoa > Chordata > Aves > Charadriiformes > Scolopacidae > Scolopax > Scolopax mira. Next base: position 61,817 of record BJBW01000507.1, on the reverse strand, counting down.
GACATGGTCTCAGCCTTTTCTTCATGGAATTTCATACGTTTCTAGAAAAAGAGGGAGCTTGTTATGCAGCATCCTCTTTCTGTGCACATATACAAACACAGAGGTAGAACTTATTATTTGTTATGGGATTTCTTTTATCAAGAACCCAGTTAACAATAAATTTAACTTTCCAGCCAAAGGAGCATTTCTTTTCAGGGTAATATTTAAATGACATCCAAACCCACTGAGTACTCACTTCGCTGGGTACCTATGGACTCGGTAGAGACAGAATTTGATTTTGGTTGATGTTTAGGTTTTCTCTCACAGATCTCTGTCCAGTCTCTCTGTCCTTTCACTTCTGAAACAGCTGAGCTGTTTTCTGTGCTACTTTGGAGCTAATATTCCCAGTACCAGTATGCAACATAGCCAGTTGGAGATATCCTATTATCTGGACCCATTTTTGAAACGAACATGATTTCTTAATATAATGAAAAAAAGCAAACAGGTGTGCAGTGGTGGATACCCATTTTACAGATTCAGAAAACAGCACATACAGAGTGGTTGTTCACATTGTGGTGGAAAATAGTACTTGAAGGGTCTTCACTGTGGGACAACTCTTACATAAGAAGTAGGTGTTATGATACCTGGGTAGTTTGTCTGTCATTGCACAAGCTGAAGTGTTGAGGCAAAGGTGTTTATCAATTACATTTCATATTAGTTTTGGTTCTCAATTAAGTAAATCTGAGGTGACCCCATTACATCAGTGAAGGCAATGCAGCTGAGATGCTGCAGTCATTGCCTGCTACTTCAGGGTTCAGATGTCAGCCTTCAAGGATGACTGGCACTTACTGTCCATTGGTCAGCTCTCATTTCCACATGCCTATCTGCTGCTACTTCTCTTTAGCTGATGCTCTCTATTGGAGCCCTAGACTCTGGAGAAAAACTCTCCAGCTATGTTCTGTGCTTGCTTTGCCTCAGGACCGAAACCCAAAGACTCCCAGCACTGAAGCAGAAATTGTCACTCTTTGAACTAAGAACTGAGTGCCCTTACAGTTCCTTACCTTCTGTGGTGGCGCAGTGGGAGGAAGGCTTGGTGTTACTGGTGATTGCTGAGACTAGAGCAGCTTCAGGCTGCCTCGCTGGAATGCAGGTCAGGGCCTTCAAGGAAGCCAGGTTAAGTCCTAGTACTTCCATCCTGGGATCTCAGATGCATGTGCAGCACCAACTGGTATTTCAGAAGGCCTGATGGAGGACAAAAGAGGTTCCTTGTAGACATATTATAAAAGAGAAGTGAAATCAATGTAAAACTATGAAATTTATCAGTAACAATGCGCATCTGGCGTTTACCTTACAAATCAATGCCATTTAAAACATGAAATGTCTCGGTCAATAAAGTTTTCAATTCTTTATTAACACAGTGTGACCTCATGCAGCAAAACAAGGTATGTCACTTCCTGCCTCCCATTTGGATGCTAATGAGGCAAAACACTGAAGCTAGAAATTGGATCTTGACAGCCAAATCAGGGTGATAAAGGTGTATTCTTCTTTAATTTTGAAACAGAGAGTAATATATAACCAACACAGTTGGTTGAAACACAAGCTGTAACTACCACAAAAAAAAATCCCCTAAAATCTCAAATATTGCTGAAAAGCTCCTTGACGTTAGAATTTCAACATTTTTCTACAGACTATGTTGTCAGATTACAGAAAAATTATTTGCAGAAGTACCCACCATACTTCAGTGGATTTGAGTAGAGAAAAAGCAATATATCAGTAAGAGAGCTGTCTGTGTCTTTGCAAATGGTTTGTTCTATTGCCCATGTTTTACTTTTTTCTTACTGATTTTTTAATTCTCATTTCCTTCTTTACGTTTCCTTCCCTACTACCTTCCTTTTTTTTCCTCCTTGCTCCTTTATTTTGTCTGTATTTCCCTTCTCTCCTTTTTATCTCTCACATAAGAAAGAAGAGTAGATATTGCAAAGTACCACTACCATAAATGAGAAAAACTATGCTATCTGAGAAATGGAGCAAAGATTTGATCTCTCAGATTTTGGTAAGAATACTGTGATGTATTCATCGTTGCAGTCAAAACAATTATTCAGGTTGTGAGATGAAGAACTGTGGATACTTGTAGGTACTCTACCTAGAATAACAGCAGGAAGATTACCCTGTGGTTCATACAATGCACAAAGTTTGGGTTCTGTATCACAGAAGTATATTAGTTTGGATGAGAAACATTTTCTTTTTTTTCACATGAATCTAGTCTGTTGGAAAATCCAAGTCCTCTGGTGAAATCATCTCCTTTGTTTCACGGAGAAATTATCAGCACTTTCCCAATGAGAGAAAGAGCTGAGGGCCTGGCCCAGAAAGTCAGAAAAATCTGTGGGAAAAGTAGCAGGAAGATCCTTAAGGATAAAATACATTTAATTTATCTCCATACTTAAAAGCTTGAATTTGTACCTCAAATTAGAGGCTGGTGATTGGTACATCCAATCAGAAATTCTGCACCGTGTTCCTTCTTAACCCTTTCTTGGATTTCCTCCAGGTCTCTTAATCTCTTTAATCTCTGTTAATCTGAAATGCCTGATTTGGAAATCAGTCAATTTAAATGGAATTTCCAAGCATTTCAAGCCAAGCATATGTTTCTGTGCCAGTCTGTGCCTGGCACTCTGGCACTAAAATATCCAGAACAGAAGTATGCAATAGAGTTTCAAAACAGCTGAATGACATTATTTTTATTTTTGTGGGATTTAATATTCAAGTTTGATATTGCTACAAGAAGCTGCAATTCAACAGCTAATGCACTTGAGTTGGTATAATGCGTGGTTTGGAACATGCTAAATCTGTTTATGCATCTGTTGTAACTGAGGGAGCAGCACTGACTGAAGCTTCTACTATTTGATGATATTTTTTAGCTATTAGGATTGAGCTTCTCTCTGTCATTTAGCACTACTAAAGATTTGGAAAAGTAGCATATATGTCATATTTTCCTTTGCCTCATGAGTAATGCCTCAGTGATCCTCTGATTTTTACTGAAAATATTAAAACAAAAAGCTACATTTTAGTAATGACTTGAGAAGTGTCTTTTTAAAGGATCTCATATATTTTGATCTGAATAACCTAGATTTCTGCTATGGCTGTCCCACATATTCATTTTATTTTTAAATAGAAGTGTCAAAGATGAATAACCACCCATAAATATTTTCAGTTTATTTTTCCGCAGGGCCACAATTTCACCTCAGCCTTTACATCAAGTTGTCACCAAGGCCAAGGGGAAATTCCACATAGAGAACATGTGGTGAATAGCAGTTATCTCTGAGGTCGTTTTGCATCCTGCCGTCTCCCTGCTGCTGCCATTTGGATGTGCTGACTTTTCCTGTGCAAAAGTCACCTGAGAAATACTCTGTGCTGCTTGATTTTTTTCACATGCTTAAAAGAAAAGTAGAATAAATGGAATGGAAGGATTTAATAGATCAGTAGCTGTTGCAACTCCAGCAGTTGCACTAGAGACAATTAATAAGCATCACAGATTGAACATTCTACAGGAAACCAAAATCTGCCTCTTGATTTATTTAATTTTTACTTTTGTTACAGAGGTGGTATACACTAACAGCTGGCTAGTATTAGTCATTAAGTGCATATTTATTGTGACTAGTGAACAACACTAATTACTCTTATACCACATGTACAAGTTCAGTATCTCACAAAACATCTCACTTTTTACTTTGCTTCATCATTTTAGTGAAAAAAAGCAGCCTGCGTTTCTAAAGACAATATAAATTCACATATTTACCCTATTTACCTAGCTTTCTCTGCTTTAAACGGGTGTCTGCTGTATTTTCCAGAAGATTAGAAAGCAACTAAGCGATGTACTCAACAGGGAAATTGGTATTTTAATGTATTCCTAGAGCATTCAGTCTCACAAGATGCGCTGATAGCCTTTGGAACTCTGCTTTACAAAGGTAAGATTCACTGCTTTTGTGTGCTAAATTTTTTTTTAAATAACTGATTTTGAAAGGGATGGGCTGTGAATAGGCCAATCAGTGAAATAAAAAAACGAAGGTACTAATTTACAGTGCACATAGCCAAATAAGCAGCTTAATTTATTTTAAACATGTTTTATAGCATAAACCATCTGGAAACATTTAATCAAAAAGGAAGGTGGCTGCTGGTCCTGCCCTGCAGATACCAGGGAAGAGAACAATTGGGAAAGCAGCTGATTTCTCCTTCTCTTCAGAGCTGCTTTCTCTGCCAGGGACTCTAGGTAAAGCAGAGTCAGTAGCTCCATGATGGCTGTGAAAATACATCTTAGACCACCTGCTCTGGTTGAATACACCTCTTCAACCAATATATATTTTCCCCATCAGAAAAATTACAAGAATGTGACCTCACTGCTGCAGGATAAACCATTTTCACTAATTAGAAGTTCCTGTTATTAGCTTCCCATGCATAGTATTTAACTTTTCCATAATTTCAAATGACCTCAGCCCTTACCATCACATCTGTACACCTACCTGCAAAGCCTCAAAATTAAAATAGCCAAGGCTGTATTTTGCTTCAAAATAAGAAAACATACAAATCAGTATTTCTGTCACAGAGCTGTTAGGTTTAATCCTATTCCTGCTATATCCAGACACCTGCTATTGACTTCAATGGGAGTTGGCGTGAGTACTTAACTATGAATAAATATGAAAGGTAGTTGTCAGTGATTTTCAGTGTGAAAATGACTTTGTGGACATTGTAAACAGAAATGGCAGCTGGCAAATATTCAGTCAGAAAACTCTGCAATTGAAACCTACTAATGAAGCATGTTTTCTACAGACCTAGCTTTCAAACTGTTCTCTGAGATATATGGAGTTTAGAGAAACTTTTAGTACTCCATTATTTATGAAACTTGCTGTTCATTACAATTTAAAGCTGTGAAGACAAAGGGAATATTTAAGCATATGCATTGTCATAAGACACTACAATCAATGCTTTATATCGCTCTACAATGCTCCAGTATGTTTGGGAAAACAATACAATAATGGTATTTATGCAAATCTGTGTGTTAGTTGCATAAACAGTTACACACATTCAGCTCCAATTAAATGGATACACACATGTACAAGTCTCAGCAAGATGTGCGTCTTTGAAAAAAGAGGGGAATTATTTGTACATCTCAGTTAATCCAGACCATGATTCTCAAACTAGAGGTCACTTCATGCATGAGAAATTTTAAATAGTTTATTGTTTCATTTACTATAGAAGACACAGCAATCCTGGCTAAGTCATGAATACTAGCTAAAGATTTCAGTAAAAAACATTTGAGAGAAAAAGTTACTAGATTTCACTCTTATTACAAAGTAATTACAATTATTTTTACTTTCTTTGCTCCTTAAAAAATGTTTTTGATCAATGAACTAAATAGAAAACAGATTTTTGAAGACAGACATTCTAAGTTAGAGGTCATCTTAAATGAGTAAAGTTATATGCATTGGTAAATTTGAGAGATTAAACTGTAAGTCAGTCTTTGGAAAGAATCAGTAAGCACAAAAATTGACAATTACTTTGTATTCTAGAACCACAGCACTTTTCCTTTTGTGGATTCTAATTTATATTCCATTGGCTTCGAGCAAGACTTCAATTTTTATGCTTAACTCCTGGTAACTGTTATGAACACCTCATATCTTTAGGACAAATTTTAATTCTTGAAAAGGAGTTCTGAAGACACAAATTTACTGCCTAACTATTCTCTTATGATTTTCCTGAAAGGATTGTAATTTCATGGACTGCAAATGCAGACTAAATGTTTTATTTAAAATATATTTCTTTAAAGTGTGAGAATAGTTTTCAGGCACTTTGGATTGGTTTTGGTTTTGCTTGTCCTCACTGAAGCCTCTCCTGTATTTCAATTTCTTTTTCATCTAGGTACCATCAGATCTGTCAGTTCAATATCAGGATTTCTCAAAAAAAAAATCAATTTAAATAATGAGTTGTAGTTACATACAGCAGGTTGTTTCTAGTGTTTGTAAGGTATCTTTAGCGCTGCCTCACAAAAAATGCCCACGAGCAGTCGATCTCAAGAGCTCCCACAGCGTAAGGAGGCTGGGGTTTCAATTGGAAATATCCCCATCCTAAGTTGCTTTGCTCCGGCTACAAGCCATGCTTTGGACCAGGGCTGAGGTGCAAGGATGAGCCACATCCAAGGGCTGCTGTTTCCGCCTGAGCACGTGATGGGGCAAGCAGGGAATCAGGTGGAATGAGGCTCCTGCTGGGCTGGCTCTGGAGTGTTTTCACAGATAGGCTTTGACTCACAGGAAGAGACTATTCTTCCCACGCTTTCTTCTCAGCATGCCTCCCTGGTATTTGGTCCTAGCATAGGAAAAATATTTACCCTATGAAAGTACATGTGATACTTAAAATGGCAAATATATATTTTATAAGCAACATTTTGGAATCAGCCCTTCCAATCAGCCCTTCCTTTAGCTACGTGCCAAAACATGGGTGCAGTAATTAGGGTTCCCCCTCTGCCTGTAATTGAAACCAGAGATGTGGCTGCAACATAACTTTCACATCTGGAGTCTGGGCTTCTCCCAGGGCTATATTTGGGTCCAGGGATTTGCTTCAGACCATCGGAGGGCAATGAGTCAGTCACAAAACCAGTACCAGAAATTCAATGATACAAGCAGTTTTCCCTGTCTTCAAGAACACTGGTTTCTATGTCAAGCTGTTATTACAAAAATGCTAATAAAAAAGCATTCTTTTAAAAGCAGCAGAAATGTCTGTCTCATTATGACCTTAAAATGAGACATATTAGCAGTTTTGAAGTTTACTTATGTATTCTGGAAGTGTATTTACTGCTGACTACAATGGGGACGAGATGGAAAAGGAGATAACTTATTTTCTTCTCAGAAAACAAAGGTAATTCTTTTTTTCATCTCCTGGTTTGGTAGCTGTCTAGCAGCAGAGAGGCATTCAACATGGAACACAGAGGGAACACTTGATTGTGGTTCTCTGTTTCTTAAAACACTTCATAAAGAAAAAAACATAGAAAGGTAAGGAAATTATACATTATGTGGGGAGAAAGTCTTTCTTGTGAGCAAGGTCTAGATTTTTAGCTTGCCCTAAACAGTCATATAGGACTGTCACTGGGATGAGTTAAAACACTGAAATTGGATTTACTAAAATGCTTGCACAGTTAATAATTGATTGCTCTGACCTGTATTATTTTATCATAGCTGCTTTACCACCTTGTACTTAGTTTGGTAATCATTGTCATTCCACTAGACAGTTTAGTAAGTGCTGTAGTGTGCTATGGTATTTCCTTCCCACCAAAAGTATGCTGTGATTTACAGAAAAGTATTGAGTGTACTTCTCTTAGAAATAGCCCCAAACAATGCTACGTCTGGCAGTAAGGAGCCTGGAATGGGGCTTGCACTACACACAATGGCAATTAGTGCTTTGGAGAAAAAATGGTAAGACTAATCTAAAGGGCTCTGGGGTACAGACGGGTCAGACCTAGGGATGGCTTGTCAGAAAGAAGGGTGGAAGTTTGGGGGAACAAGCAGAAAAGTTAATGCCTGGAAAAACATACTCTTTTGGGGATTGCTGAATCTAGCAATTTCTTGGGTACCAGTAAATTAGTCCACTAATTTAAAAGAAGTCCACTGTCCAATGTCATGTCTCATGCTGATCTATAGAGAGGATGTTGTTGCCTCAAGTAGCACAAATCTGTGCCATGAAAGAGACTAGAATCTTGCTGGGAAAAAAGGTACTAGTTTGTAGTGTAAGTAAAGCCCATATCTACACAACAGTGGTAATAATTTAGCATTGAATAGTCACACCTATATTTGTGATTTCCTAAAGCTCAACTCCTTGTCTTCGCAATTTTCTTTTTATAGTTACACTCTTTATACAGCTTGGTGTTGTTTGTGTTATGCTCGTGTTACTGCTGCAGATTTAGAATTCCTAAACCTACTGTGCACTTCACTTAGTATGCAAGTCACATACGTTTTTAAAATTGTTCTTGTGCAATGACACAGTTATCCCCAGGTAGGTTAGAAAAGGTATTTACTGTGTTAATGACAGGACTAAATTACTGGAAAGGGGTAAATGAGGCATCCTCAAATTTCAGTTGATGGGTTAGTGTCTGACTGAGGAGGTGCAGGAAAACATCTCACTCCTCTTCACAAGATTGCATCTTTTCCCAGAAGTCCTCTACCTAAGTCAACAATTGGCAGTTTTCTATTAGCTGTGACTCAACACCACTTCGAAATTTGTGAAAAAAATTTGCCTGTCTCCTCCAGTTACATCTTGTGCTCTCCAAATCAGCAATACTCAAATTAATTCCTTGAAGGTGTGTGCACTCTGAACAGGTTTAAGTTAACAATGAAGCAGCCAAAGAAAGCCTTTGTACAGGATTTAATAAGGCTTATAAATACTCTGACTTCTTAAAATATTAGCTTATATATTGATGTGGACTTGAGCAATTTTCTCTGAGTATTTTAGAAGCCTCCTTAAAATCCTTGGAAAGAGACAAATCACCAGGGCTTTGCTTCTGTTGCTACACACAGCACTTGAAGTAGAAAAAGTAAAGCGCAGATACTGCACTTCACATTAATAAGACAAAATGACAGAATTTAGTTATTTTTCCTGCGTTTGTCTGCTGACAGGCACAACAGCTGAATCCACAATGAGCTGGTACTGATAGGGTGATGGGTACTAACCTGTCTTGCTGGAAGCCTCTTAAACCTTGCCTGGGTTTAAGAGTAACAGTTCCTGCCTTGCTCTGTGCAGAGGCCGAGTTGCTGGCAAGAGGCATAAGGCAGTGATTTCTGAATCCCACTGAGATTTGAGTTGAATGGGATTTTCAAGCCTCTGTTTTTCATAGAGGAGAGACAGAGTTCAGAGCTGCTGCTGTTGAGGCTGAGCTTTGGGTACCAGTAACCCAAACTACACCGAGCTCCTGCAAGTGCTGCAATCACTCGTGCTGGAGAAAGTTAAATCCAGTCAGTGCCATCTTCTGACTGGGCAAAACAAACTAATATTTTTGTTAATTCTTCCTCAATATGCAGCAGTTCACCTAACAAAGTTATGATTTAAAATAAAAAGTGACATACCATAATACCATTTTCTGCCCTACTCTGAGCGAAGGACTTGGCTTGGTAAGAAAAAAGTATTTAATGTTGCTTTTAATTTTTGTGCCATGTCCACAAGCTAAAATTACAAACCACCTTTAGCTACTTTAACAAATGGTATTGCTGAATTCTTATAAATGGCCATGTTAATATGAGGGGCTTTTACTGTATGATTGATTCACTGCACTGTATTTCATGGCATTGTCAAGGAACTGTTTTAGCAAAGGAAAATACTCAGAAGTAACTAGTACAAATAAGTATGCAGGAAGGCATTTTGGCTGTAAGACAAGTGTAGATGTAAATATACAATGAAATGTTTGCACAAAGCATTTTGAGCACTGTTAAGTTATTCTGCTGCTATGACTATACTATGTAAAGTCATCTTCATTTTTCTGAGGGCACAGTGCCATGCAGCATTCAGCCAGACACTGAATAAATTGGTTGTTTGTAGTTTGATCTCACAGAAGATTATTTAATTTTAATTTTCAATTTTCTTCCCAAGGTAAATATGACAGCAATTAATATGGCAGAGATGGAGAATTCACATTAAACACTGCTGCTCCCCTGGGAGAAGCTCTCTCAAAGCATGTTTGGAAAGGAATTAAAACCAGAAACTTTTCCCACGTTTCCTCAAGTTTCTTATTTTTTTGTTATGGTCAGAAAATATCTTTAAACATTGTGAACAACAGGAGGGCTGGTGTTCCTCATTCTTGAAACACATCTGGAAATGTTTGACCTAACCTGCATCATCTTTCTCATACATTCTGAAATCCATTATACTGCTGAAATTCTTTCTGTAAACTCTACACTGGCAACTCATTATCTTTCCCCTGTCTGATGTTTTAAAACCACTCTCTAATTACCCTTTGAGTTAGACTGGTTTTCTATAACACAATAGAGTGTTGGGGTTTTTTTTTCTGAATTTTACTTATATTAAGTGCAAAATGCACTTAGGATACCACATGCAAACGATGTTTTAATACAGGAAGACCTAGTATATGTGTGGGGTTTTTTTCAGTATTTGAATTGTCATAGAATTAAGTCTTCCACTTAATTTCTTTAAAGATGTGATTTAGGGGGTCTTCTCATTGCAGAAGTCAGGAGGAGTCTTGAATTGGTCATTGCTTGAAAGTTGTTGTGCCTATTGATACTGGTTTTGAGTATCAAAATATGGGATATATGTTTTTAAAAGGACCATTCCATTTGTTTCTAGGAAAAAAAGAACTTCAGGATACTTAGAAAATATGTCTGCAGGAAGCTTTCTTTAAGAACTGTGTCATAATTATTTGGAATTTAGAGACCTGTACATTATTGATACCGGTTTTGTACAACAGTATTATTACTAGAAACATCATGGATCTCCACTCTCTTGTAAGTCAATGATGATTTTGTCATAAATAGCCATTGCCAGGAGCCCACAGTCATGTTCAGACCAAGAGGATGATTCCAGTCCCCACCAGGGAGGAAGAGGCTGAATGTAGGTGTCCTGCAGCACAAAGGATGACAGGCTGCATTGCAAAAAGAAGCTGCAGACACAGTAGCTGCATGTCCAGCAGCTTTTTTGACTCTTGGACCTTCATATCAATGTCTATTTTGCCCCTGAATAAGTCCTGGCCCATGACCATCTTCTAGGACCTCTCTTTTGCACTTGGCAGCTTCTAGAGACTTCAGGTTTTCCCAGTGTAAAGTAATGGCACTTCCTTCACAGACCTGATTCCACCTGCCTGGATATTTCTCCTACCACATCAAGTGTAATTTAATTAAAATGCAATATGCTACCATGGAAGTGAACTTCCAAATAATTCCAGATTATTATGCTCTAGAAACAGAGAAATAGTTTTACCTGCAGGAAACTATCAAAACAATTGGTAATGGCTGAAGCTCATTCACTTCTTGTGTTTTTAGTTAGTACAAATGCAGTAAATATTTGTTGGTATCTAATTCAGTCTTACATTGTTCACAAAGAGGGAACCTTTTTTCTTTTTTCTTTTTTTTTTTTTGTAAATAGCAGCACATAAAGGCATTATATTTACTGGGTGATGTTTAAAATGCTTTATTATACATTTTTTCCACAAAAATATATTTCAGATTTTTTCCCCAAAATACTGGTATACTTGATTTTAAAAGTTTTAGTAGTGTTATTTTATAAATTCAAGATGTATCTTGAAATTTAGGGCCCAAATTCATCAAAGGACATGATTATATATGTGAGATCCATCAAAGCCATAATTTTTTAATCCTTTTATAATTATTTTATAGTTATTTTCTGCTTTTCTTTTTTTGGTAAAGTAATACACGGTTCTATAATGGCTCCTGAATAAAAATATTTTTACATATCTATAACAATGCCTACATTATACAGAAAAGTATTATCTATATTTATATATTGAGAGTGTGGTTCTTGCTTGAAATTTTTTACTGTCTCATTTGCTACAACATTATTCAGCAATAAAAAATAAAGCATTACTGATAACCATGCAGTAGAAACAAATGAGTTTCTATGGAAAAACTGAAATCAGACATATAGAATGTTATATAAACATTCTTCAGCTGCTTGTTTATTGATTCTTAAAATAATACTTTAATAATTTTGATAGATGGCCCCTGGAAGCTGGCCTGACACCATCAGAATTACAGCATACAGCATTATGGTTTCTGCCAGATATGTTTTTTTCAGCAGCATGTCCAGCCAGAGTAGCTTCTGCCTGTTTCTCTTATCTATGCCACTCATGCTGGGTCTGCAGCACTCCTCTGCTATGCCATTCATTCCAGCTGTTTCAAAAGAAGAAGAACCTATATTGGGGAATTAGTTATTTTTAACCCTGGAACAGTTGGTGTGTGACCCTGAAAACCCTTTGTGTCTCAGGGGCAGAAATAAACAGTGCAGTGCACAGGTTGATCAAGGCCATAGTGCGTCTGAAAGACGTAGTTATGGTACTGCATCTCCAGAGATAAATTTAATACTTCATCTACTTCCAGAGTCTCCAAAAGCTCTCAAAGATTACTTTCTTAGAGTATTATATAAGAATGAGAGGATCTGATTCAGTCAATGCAAAATGAAGCATTAAGGGAAGAGCCTTTTTCAGATTAAGTCTTACTGAAATAAATGTAACAAACAAGGAACAATTATTAAAATAAAAAATTCAGCCCCTTTTTTTAATGTGATGTTTGAAAGAGATCACCTTCAAAAGCATAAAAATCCCTTGGTGTTTCCAAGCAACTACATCAGTTATGTGGTCGAATTCCCATGACGTTAGTTGTCGCCAGTCAGTGGCTTCAACATGAGGAGCCAAACTCTAGTCTTGGATGGTTTGTTGTTCCAGAAATCCAAGTACAATACATAAAATTCTCTACTACAAAAAGAATATCTTGGGCATCAAGTAAATTGAGATGTACATATCCATAACAAATCAGTTTCATTGTGCTGCATGAGGTCGTTTTTAATAGCTGCTTATGACGAAAATAAAATAAAGGTTTTCTCATTAGAATTCTACTCTCTACTCTTTCAAAAACGTCATTCATCAATGTGACCAAAGATATATCTCATAAAACAACTCCTCTGCCTTAATCACTAGAGCTCCCATTCAGCCAAGAACTTAACCATGCACATAACGTTAATTACCTGAAGCACTGAAGTCAGTAGGGATTACGTGCTGAAAATGGCACATGAGCTTAAGTGCATTCCCGAGCAAGGTCCTAGAAAAGCCATTATTTTAATGCAGATACGATAAAACTGTCACATCACAGGAAGTTAAAAGAGAAAATAAATGTTTTTAAATTTTTTTTTCATTCTTCTTGTTTTGTAGGGGCATGCATTTGTTTCTCTGGTGATTTATAGCTACCAATAATCTTCAACAGTGGTTGCCTTATCTACTATTCTGGAATCTTCTGCTCTTGTTAGTAAACAGAAGAGAACTATTGAACACAAAGCCAAGTATTCTTAATCTCAAGAGAGAGACTTCGTACAGTATGTTCTGTACAAAACTGAAAGACTTGAAGATCACAGGGGAATGTCCTTTCTCCTTACTGACTCAAAGTCACGCTACTGACGAACATGACAAGGACTCCACAGAGAACAGCTCTAGAGCGGCTTTGCCCATCTGCAAAGAAGTCCATGAGAAAGATGCTCAAGGAAACCTTCCACAAAGGAAAACGAGCAGAAGTAGAGTGTACCTGCACACATTAACAGAAAGCATCTGCAAACTAATCTTTCCTGAGGTAAATAGTTACGGTGTGATAATAGTAATTTAATAGCATTTAATTAGAAATATTAAAAAAGCATTTTATGCAAGCCTTTAGATGTAAACCTTTGGAAAGTTGTTATGACTCCAAAGTTTGTGTTCTTATGCAGTTCTGCATATTTTAAATATTCATTTCATCCTCTTCCATTCCTTCTGGATACAATTTTTCCACAGTTTTGTACACTTTCACATCATCCCTTCCACTGTATTTCCATATATTTTTGTCTTGTATTTGCAACCTTCCACTGATCATTATATTGTTCCTTTTAAGTCCATGTATTTCTGAAACATTTTTTTACATAGAAATACAGTTAGAGAAACTCTGCCTTGTTACCTAATTACATAAATTACGTGGTCACCTCATCAATTCACCTAACTGAATCTATACTGCTATATACATTAGTAATTATCACACACACACACACAAAAAGAAATAGTTTTCACCTGTTACAATGCTAATCTCCTGCCACACTTTTTTAAAAAAACATTACTGTCTGTGTTTACCACAAAAGTATTTTTATGTCTCTGCTCAACTCAACTGAAATTAGGTACAGGGTGGTTTGCTTGAGTGGAGATAAATATCATGGCTTATCTCTGTAAAAAAACCATGAAAAATATAGCTCCATAACATTCAATGCCTCAATTGTGTGGGAAGTGTGAAGGACTGACTGGTATATATTGGGACTATGTATATGGGCCAACCATGCATACTAATTGATTACAATTTTGTTACTTGACATGCAGTGTACCTTACTCAGTGTGCTGGAGTTGGTTAAATCTATTTGCAGATCTTTCTCCTCAACTTTTCATCTATTAGCCTTTTGTTAAAACTCTATGTTATCAATTTTTGATAGACCCCTTTCTACCTCTGCTGCACTTACACAGAAGAAATTCACTCCTTTAAGCTGATCTTTAAACATACAATGAAAGGACTTTTAACTCAAGAATGAACTGGCAAAGCACCTTTTCTATGGTGTCACAATTGCTGTATTGCTTTTCTAGTATATAGTTGTTCGTGGGATTGTTAATGATAGAATAGTGGTTTTTTTCTCCCAAGAGTGGTATAAATGTGTGCAGCTGCCTATTAGATAATTACGATAGGCAACTTTATCAGCTGGGACAAAAGCTTGTCAGATGAAGTCAAGGATATTATGACCAGGAGCTACTGATGCTCAAGGTTATTGTGACTGCTATTTACGGTTACTCAAGTCATATTCATTGGAACTTTGGCAAGTATAGTAGTTGGTTCTAATGCTGATTTGGGGTCAAGACCCAAGCATCTTCCAAATCCCAGTTCTCCATAGAAGGGTTTTGCTTGTTTAAAAACATATTTTTTGTTGCTTAGATACTTTACAGTGCCTTACTTACAATCAGTGACTAATATCATCATCTTTCCAATTGGAAACTCCAAAACAGGGGGCTCATCATGACTCTGATTGATTAATGTAGTTCTTATGAAAACAATGAGTTGTGCATGGGAGCACAGGACACAGTGAATCCAGAACAAGTGTTGATTAAATTTAAGACATAATGTTTCATTTGCTTCTTTGGGTGTTTACAAAATTATAAAGAACATTGCTGGAAGATAAAATAATGAATTGGATGGCATTCAATTTACTGTACTCTTTATACACATCTGTAATTTACATTGGGTTCATATAAATGCTAGAACAGTTGTTCAGTTTAGATTTTTTGCTATGAAAAAGTCTCCAGAATATATTGCCTTTCTTTAACATGTTATTTTTCTCATGTGTACTTTTCTGTATACAATTGCAGTAGAAAACACTAGTTTCTTCAGGGAATGAGAACCAAAGAAAGGCAGAGCACAGCAAGCCTCAGAGCCAAATTCTATCATCATGGTGTTCTATGACACTGTCCTGATGGGAATTTTGGGTTTCGAATGATCAGAGACTACATACAGCTTTACTTTGAAATATGCATTTTTGGGAAATGTTGTATCTGTTCCAATCAGGAACTACAGAAAGGATAGGGAACCATGGGATCAACATAAATTAAGGTAAATCTTCATGACACTCCACAGGGTCTTTTATACAGAATCCTTTTACAACGGTTATCTACAATGACTAGATTTTCATCTGGAGGATATTTGGGTTTGCAGCATACATAGCCAAAATTCTCCCTTTCCTACAAATATAAAATAAATGGTTCTAACATTGTCATGAAATGCTGTAGTCTTGAAAACAGAAAAGAAGGTAATTTGAAGCACAGAATGCTATCTTGATATTTTATAGCTGCATTTGAAACTGTTACCTTTTGCAAGTTCAATCTTGACACTTTTGAAAATTACCCTGAAAAAAAATCTAACTCTTAATATTCCAAGAAAAGTTACTAGCTAGAAGAGCCACATTTTAATATTTTACTATGGGCATAATGAAGAATATAACTGGCTTTTTCTGTTAGGATAATATATTTTAAACTGGAAAGATTTCTTTCTACATTTTGCAACCACAGTTGGGTGGTTTTATTGGGGCTGTGTGTAATAATAGAAAGTTGGGTTAGTTATACTTACTTGTTATCAGCATGGCTTTTATTGCCATCTGACAACTTGGAGGTAAAGCACATCACTACATTATAGTGCACAATCATTGGTGCACGTGAGCTGAGGGGCTTAATTATAGCGGTATTGGAGCTGAAGACATCAACATAAATTATCCCCCCCCCCAAAGTGACATGTTGTTTCTAACATCTATACTATCTATCTTGAAAAAAGATGTTAGTCCCAAGGACAGCAAAGCATTTCTTCTCACTATAAAAATATTATTCTTATGATTAAATTTTCAGCAATGACATTTTAATTACTCTTTTCTTTTTTTCTTACAGTTTGAAAGGCTAAATCTTGCACTTCAGAGAACACTTGCAAAACACAAAATAAAAGAAACCAGGTATGTATGGGTTTACCACTAACTTCACAGCAAAAATGTTTTGCAGACAGTTCATAATGACTGGGGTGGTGAGCAGAAATCAGGACTCCTGGAATCTATTTTCAATTATCGTGTCAAATTGGTGCATGTAAAACTTCACGTAATATAAGTTAATAACAATTTATTTTATTCTAAACTATTCACAAATATTTAAATCACTCATACAATTGACTTAATGGGCAAATTCAGCCATTTGTTTAGGCTTTGTTTAAAATGAGCAAGTGTTTTGGAGGAACTCAGAGACTATTCAGGCCTAGATGGAAAGGTAGACATGGTTGTATATGGATCTAGCCCAGTATTTCTGTGATCCTAGGAAAAGTATTTTAAATGCAAACAACTAGTATAATACAAGAAATATTGTCTTCAACCATATGCCACAGATACTGACAGCCATGTTTTCACTGGACTCAATTCTGCTTTCTGTTTTTAAGGAACTCAGCTTGATTTTCATCACTCCCTATTTAATCATTTGAGCTTTATAAGGAGTGACAATTTCTTAGCACGTGATTATACATTGAGGATTCAATTTATTGAAAGCATCATAAAATAGGGCACGTACTTTAAATCTCCTTTCAAAAGTGGAGAAAAATAATGAAGTTGGAAACTACGCTGTTGCTTACCTTAATAAGAATAAATAAGTACAATGTATCTTTTAAATTATTCTGGATATTTTTAAAGCACTTTACATGCATGAACTGAATCAAAGACAGCTGTCAGAAAGACGTACATTGCATTTGCTGACTGGCTTATTGATATGGATATTTTCCCTATCTTTTATTATGTGTTGCTTCCTGGAGTATTAGTTTGAAACAAAAAAAAATATTCTGCTATTCTGAATGATGTAGCAATGCAAATGTAAAACTGATCTAAATGTCTCTGTTTCTTTTGCATATAAATATAGCTAAGATATTTTAAGTGGAGAAATTCAGGAAGCGTGTATCAAAAGCTTATGGCCTATATGGAGGTTAATATAAGCTACATGTCTTCCTCATCATTTTGGGTCTGACATTGAGGTAGACATTTATTGACCTCGGAGAACTCAGAGGGCTGCAGTTTTGTGTCATTACTACCTGGATTACTACCAATGAACAATTGAAGTGAATAGTTGTTATTAGTATTTCCTGCCAGAAGAGAAATACCTTCTCGCCTCTTTTGAATTTAATGCAATGTAGTTCCAATAAATGCTTGAATCTAAATTCAAATTATATACGCTAAAAAATACAGTTATCAGAATTTATCAGTTACAGAATTTATCACAAATGCACAGGATAATCTAAAGATCCTACCAAGACCCTATTTTAAATTAATGAAAAATGACCTATTTGATCAAAAATCTTGGTCTATAGACATTAGAGACATGGTAGGTAACTTCTGTTCCTTACAATTCTTACCATGTTTATTTTGATATTTTGGGGGTTTATTTATATTTTTATGATCTTTACAGAAAAACTGGTGATAGAGAAGATTTTGAAAAAATAATCAGTGATCATGCTAATGCAGCAGGTAATGTAAGCTTGTTTCATAATATATATATATGTATGAACATAGAAATAATATGTTATATATATAAAATATGTATATATAAATTAGTCTTGTTACTAAGACATACTGTCCTCCAGCCCCTCCAAGGGCTACAGGGATGCTGACAACATAGAGCCTAAGCTGTGATCTCTGCAACTAACAGTTCAGAGTGTGTAATTTTGAGCTAAAAAGACAAGTTTCTCAAGTCCAAGGTGCCATGGAATCATCCACCCCTAAGATCTAACATCTAGAGGCAGTTGTAACATGCATTCAGTAATAATTTACAGTTTTATACTCCTGAAAAACTGTTTGATCCTTTTTTATCATCTGAAGGACTGTAGTCTGTCGGAAGAGAACTGCTGTGATTTGTGATAGGCAACTCTCTGGCTACATCTGTAATAGTAAATTAAAGTTTCGAGGAACTGAAATGTGGTCTTCTGTACGCTTAAACTGTTAAGCTGGTCCTGGCACACAGTTGGCCTGTGGCAGATAACACTTTTCTAAATCATTCCCAGTAACAGTTGGGGAGCTGGAACATTCCCAACAGTCAGTCTGCATGCGGCTATCCTGTTATTTACTAGCAAAGATGTGAGCTGTTGTGTGCCAATTGGCATCACTGCCCTGGAATATTCCTGGGGTCATTTAATTTATTGGATCAGGCATAGTACTTATATCTGCATGCTAACACAGATGCTATGTTATTCTAACTTTTTATTGGCATTTCTTATTTTATTTATTTATATCAAGCTAAGGGAATTGGGCTAACATACATTGTTTCTGTCTACATCTCCACAAAGAACACTGAGTCTTGGATCTTTCCAAACTACAACCTATTGTCTCCTGGTTTTCCAGGCACTGCAAGTATGTCGTTGGTTGCAGCAGGACTCCTAAACGAAAGGGCCCTCAGGTGTCAGTGCTGGATCAGGGAAGGATATTGCTAATTTGATTTGGTCTGGCATTAAAAAAAGTTGAGGGTAGCCTGAGATTCAGCATGATGAGTGCAGTTCCGACTAAAATGTGGTTCCATGCAGGTGTTCCCGTGGAGTCTCTACGGGAATCTCTTGGTGAAGAGCTATTCAAAATATGCTATGAAGAAGATGAACACATATTAGGGGTCATTGGAGGAACCCTTAAGGACTTCTTGAACAGTTTCACTACTCTCCTGAAGCAGAGTGGCCACAGCCAAGAAGCAGGAAAAAAGGACAGACTTGAAGATGCCTCCATATTATGTCTGGAGAAAGATCAAGACTTCTTAAATGTGTATTATTTCTTTCCTAAGAAAATCACGAGTCTTATTCTTTCTGGTATTATTAAAGCAGCAGCTCATATTTTATATGAAACTGAGGTGGAAGTGATGCTCATGCCTCCTTGTTTCCATAATGACTGCACTGAGTTTGCTAATCAGCCTTTCTTGTTGTACTCTATACAAGTCAAAAGTGCAAAACCTTCTTTATCTCCTTGTAAACCACAATCTTCACTTGTGATTCCTGCCTCTGTGTTCTGTAAGACTTTCCCATTTCATTTCATGTTTGACAAGGATATGTCAGTTCTTCAAATTGGAAATGGGATAAGAAGACTTTTGACCAGGAGAGAATTTCAAGCTAAGCCAAATTTTGAAGAGTATTTTGAAATTCTTACCCCCAAAGTGAGCTGCACTTTTAGTGGAATAATGACAATGCTAAACATGCAGTTTACTGTACGAGTCAGAAGATGGGATAATACTGATATGAAATCATCTATGGTAAGAGACTTTTTATAGCCATACTTCTGTGAAGAATTCGTTTTCTTTAGGTAGAGTTACAATAGCCAGAAAACATGGTGCACTTTGCATTGTCTACCTCTCAACAACTAATACAACTGAAAAATAAAGATTAATTGAGGACCCCCTAATATCATTCAGATTCTGAAGCCAGTATTCAGTCAAAACTCTGCTTTAGGAGTTTTATGTAAATAAAAATAAGTAAAATCTAATTGCTAACTTGATCTTATTAAAAAAATAAAATATTGAGATAATCTCAAGTAAATTGAGATAAAGCCAATGACATACCATGCTCCTGAGAATAAGGGCACCTCCAACACAAAGGCAGTGTCAGGGCAAGCTTTACCGAAGTGCCCCTCAATCATCTGGAAACCACAGCTGTAGGATTTGGGGAAAAAAGTAGACATTTCCTGTGCTTATTCAGCCTTTGGTATCTTTAGCATTTTGGTATCTTTGATATTCTCTTATTTTCACCTTATGTAATTGCCAAAGGTCTCACTTAGTTTCAATTGATGGGATTACTTACTATCATTGCTGAAGCTGGGTCTGTGGCAAATGACCTGGGGCAGTAAAAACATTAAATATTCAATGACTGCTTTTATTCATCACTGGCCCCAGCTGAATTCCAGCTCATATACACCTGAGGCACTCCAGGACAAATTACCAGTTCAGACTAAACACTCCAAGAATATAAATAAAGAACAGTAATAGAGGTTTCACCCAGTTATTATTGAAGTGGGAAAAAACCTTATAACTAATTATCTACTTCATCTCAATACAAGGCAAATTTAATGATTACAAGGGATAGTAGCCTCTGCTTTGCTATTGCATGTACTTACATATGCAAATTTATATTAGCAATTAGCAGGTTTTCTGCAAAACATTATGTGTTAAAGCAATGATAACTGGAGGTTTGCAGCACCTTGCACATTACACAAATGAATACAGAAGGGACACAAAAATGCTTCACTTTTTTAGATTAAAATGGGATATTTCTGCCATATATGCCTTTAATTTTAAATTGCAGAGAGTACTGAACAACCTATAATAAAACTGAAGCAGATTTTCTCACTTTATCTTACAAAGAAAGTGGTACATGAACTAAATACTAGAGTTATTAGCAGAAATTTATAGCCAACTATAGTCAGAAACATTTTATCAATAGATGAAAATACACAAAATTATTCTTTTTGGTTTTCTTCCTAAGCTAAAACTGGTACTGATACTCAAGCATAGTTAGGTGTTTTTTCGTAAGTTGTGGTCTAACTTTTTATCAGAAGCTGAAGCAAAATAAACTTATTTGATGGCTTACTCTATGAATCAGCACCTCTTACTTATCCTTAAGCAACTAAATTAAAAATGTGAGGACTATGGACCAGTCTGATTTTCCTATGTTTCAGCAAAATGTACTTCCTCTAAACCTCTTGCTTCTAAACATTGCTGTGCATGTTTAATGAATTCTTGTTTCCTTAACTGTTTCAGGTAATGGATCTTAAAGGCCAAATGATCTATATTTTTGAATCCAGTGCCATCCTATTCTTGGGATCTCCTTGTGTGGATAGACTAGAAGATTTTACAGGTCGTGGATTGTACCTCTCAGATATTCCCATTCACAATGCACTGAGAGATGTTGTTCTGATAGGAGAGCAGGCCAGAGCTCAGGATGGACTGAAGAAGAGGTTAGGAAAGCTAAAAGCGACCCTTGAGCAGGCCCATCAAGCACTTGAAGAAGAAAAGAAGAAGACCGTAGATCTTCTGTTTTCAATTTTTCCTGGAGAGGTTGCTCAGCAGCTGTGGCAAGGACAAGTTGTGCAAGCCAAGAAATTTAATAATGTCACAATGCTTTTCTCTGACATTGTTGGATTCACTGCCATTTGTTCCCAGTGCTCACCTATGCAGGTTATCACCATGCTTAATGAGCTTTATACTCGCTTTGATTACCAATGTGGAGAACTAGATGTCTACAAGGTACACAACTTACTGCATTTCTGTGGGTTTCTGGGGGAAGAGAGAATGAAGACTAAGGGGGACAAAGGATAATAGAAGTGCAAAAAATTATTTTGCCCTGAACCTTCATTTTAAGAAAGATGTATTAAGATAAATCACAAAACAAACAACCAAAAAACCCAACAGAATCAGCTGTTCACAAAACCAACACAGAAACCCATAAAAACTTAAGAGTTAATTTTAAAAATTAATTTCAATGACAGTGATGTGAATCTGGAGTGAATAAGTGTTTGATGTAGATTAAGAATGTAGAGCAAGGAAAAGTATTTCAGCATTATGCTGAGCAATAAATACAAGATGTACAGTTTTCCCTTTTGAATGATACTGCAGGATTTGCCCAGGACTTAAATAATTTAGCATGACAAATAAGACTCAGTCAGTATGGAGGTACAAGTCCTACTGAAGCCAAGGCTATTTTATATGTCAAACAGTGGAACTAAGGAACAAATATGCCTCTTTTTAGGTTGAGACTATTGGAGATGCCTACTGTGTTGCTGGAGGTTTACACAAAGAAAGTGAAACACACGCTGTTCAAATAGCATTGATGGCCCTGAAGATGATGGAGCTGTCAGATGAGGTGGTGTCTCCCCATGGAGAGCCTATCAAGGTCATATATTTCAGTGTATTTTATGTGCTTAAATCGGGCAGGTTTTTTGTTTCGTTGCTTTTGCACATCTCCCAAAAAAAGAACATAGAAAGCAGTACCAGCTAAGCAAAACTCAAACATCTGAATATAAGTTACAAAGAAGAGGTATCAAAATGTTTCAACTGCTGTATAATTTGATTAATTATCAAAATTCTGTACTCTGGGATCAGGATTTACTCTATGTGTGACCCTGTCAATGGAGTTCAGTTGGAACTACAGCATGGACATTTGCTATTCCCCAAGAGTTGTCTGCTGGTCTTAACAGCAAAGCAAGTACTATTCATTAACTGTCACCAATTTAACAACGCTGTGACATGTAATTCCCATCAGGAAAGTATCCAAGTGTCATAGTAACTTCTGCTGACATTTCTAAACCAATTTACTACCACAGAGACAAGTGTTATCACAGTGATATCAGATAAAGGATTACTTACTATAAATGCAAAGCAGGGTAAACTTCAGCTAGTTTCCTCCCAATGAGCACTGATGACCAGAACACAGACTTTTTAAGGAGGCTGTACTAATTCAACTTATATTAGTTACTCATTCTTTTTTTTTTCAATAGAGGAAGAATTTATAAAACTGAATTTAACCAGTTTATTTTACCTACTAATGCTGTTTTCTCTCTTTTATTTAAAGATGCGCATTGGCCTTCACTCTGGATCTGTCTTTGCTGGAGTTGTTGGGGTTAAAATGCCTCGTTATTGCCTTTTTGGAAATAATGTAACCCTAGCCAATAAGTTTGAATCTTGCAGTATACCTAGAAAAATAAATGTCAGCCCAACAACTTACAGGTATAGTGCTTCATATCTGTACAATATCCACCTGAAGTAGTTAATTATAATAGTTCATTATCTTCCTTTTCCACTGAAGTACTGCTGTTTGTTTTCCTTTTTCTCTCTCTCTGTCTGCTCGTGAATGCACCATGGTTATTTTTAGTCAGAATGCAACCAGCAGCAGCAAGAAAAAGGGTGAAACAGAACAGCTGATATTTATTTTTCAGATGTCACATTTTAAATGAATGGACTGTCTGGGCCAATTTTGCTTCTTACTCTGCAGCTGTATACCTTTTGCCTTTTTTTTTTTTTTCCTTCTCTCATATAGATGGCTCCTTTTTGAGCTATGAGGTTTTCAGTGTGAACTGGATGCCAAACTGTCTGCAGGTGCTCTTGAAAATAACAACTGAGCTGAAGAATTGTTAACCACCACCCTACACATCTTCATTCTCTTTTGGTTAGGGAAGATGAATGAATAGGATGCAAGGAATCAACCACACCAGTGTTTGGTTTATACAGGTCTTGGTCCCAGTGGTATGGAGCTTAGGCTGTACGCTAAGCGTACCCACACTTGTTGTCATGTGTACCACATGGTGTGTACCACATAATGGGTACCACAGCCAGCAGTGGCCCTCTACATCTTCCATGGGAAAAACAGCATCTCTCCTTTGTCCTCCCAGCCTAATACTCTCTTTGTATTATCTGTTTAATTGTACTTAAAAATCACCTTGTTTGTGCAACATGTTTGTGACCAAGCAATAATGTCTTATAGGTGCCAGGCAAAATAATAAGAAACTGGAATTTGATGGAAACAACAGTCTGTATCTGAAGTGTTATGCCACTGAGCTGATAGAGATGATTGCCTCTTCCAGAGGGCCCAAAAGTTTTGTAAGAATGAACCGTAGAAAGTAAATCTACTAGTAGAAAGTGATATGGCTGGCTGGGTAAAATAACCTGAAATATGGATATAATTTATTTTTTCCTTTTAAGAAAGCTCTGATACCCTCACTGTAGCCTGGACCGTCCATTATGCCTACTCAGCATCTACCCACTGCCATGTATGTGATAATGCCTTGTGGCAAGGTTCTGTGGCCAATGCCAGACAGAGAATTTGGGACAGGATCCCGCCATCTCCTGCAGCATGTGCTATGTGATTTACAGGGTGCCAAGCTTTAGATTATCTTGTATAGTTGATTTAGACAAAAGTATCACAGGTTTTAAGCACACAAGAAGTCACTTTTTAGATCATTAATAATCAAGAGATAGCATTAGCATTACCAGTGGTTATGCATGTCAGAAGAACACTGCTAGCCAACAGTGATTTTTTTGGTCATATGCCTATGGAGAATAATTCTGAATGATACTGGCTACTGTCTTTTCTTAAAACCATTGGGCACTTTGTCACCACAAGATTTGCCTATAACTTGTGGCATAGGTAGGTTTCTGCATGGCTGTTTATTCATCTCAAGAAAATACTCAAAATGGGTATACTGCTGAAACAAAGAGAGAATTAACTCTCCAAGTGCCCAGAAAATAGGCAATTTGGTGAAAGGGTAAACAATTATTACTGTTGTGGTATGGTTTGTGTCCCTGAGTGAATGATGTGGGGTTTTTTTTCCTTTTTTTTTTAGTGGGTTTTTTTTTTTCTGATTCATACACCCATTCTAACCACATTGATAACAGTATGATATCTTGCTCAACTCCTATATACTGCAATAATTTTTTTGAAGTTTAAATACCAGTCATCAGTATTTACCCTTCCAGATTAGCAATCTGTGTTTCAGATATAGAAGACCACTGGGTTTAGTGGACCCATGTGTGGAAAAGCAAAATTGTTAGAATCAGTAAGAGGATCTGAATAGTTTAGTAATAAGGTTTTCAGTATTTCCTTAGTTGAAAATTAATTATGGTGCCAGTTTCATGTGCGAATCTGAGCTAGCTTTAATACTAAATAGTTTTTGAAAATACTTACAACAAACATAGCATCTATATACAAAATATTGACAAGACAAAAAAGAGGCCAGTTTGGCCTCTGGCACACAAGTTAATAGGCTAGCAAGGTTAGCAAATAAACAGTACTTTTTATATTTTCGGTAAACAACATATAAATGTTAAATTAGATTCCGCCCTGCTACATTCTGCCCTGCCATACATGAAGAATTATTGAATGTCTGCATTTGTAAAAACAATTAGTTTTTGGTTTTAGAGTGACACAATTAGAGTGATTAATTTTTAATCAAGATGATTCATTTTTGTTCTAGGTTGTTAAAGGAATATCCAGGTTTTGTGTTCACACCTCGCTCAAGAGAAGAGCTTCCACCAAATTTTCCCAGTGATATCCCTGGAATTTGCTATTTTCTGGATGCTTATATTCAAGAAACAAACTCACAGACTTGGTTTCAAAAGACAGATTTGGGAGATGGCAATGCCAATTTTTTGGGTGAGGAAACAGGAATAGACTAAATTGTACATTCACAAGTGTATAGAATAAAATTATAAATATTTTGATTTTTTTTTGTATAAATTGAAAATTTTTAAAAAATGTATGAAACATGAAAGCACTTTAGATTGTTAACACCTGAAAGCCAGTATTAAAATTTCAGGAAGTATGTCACTGACTACTTTTTATTTTTCCTTTGCATAAGGAACATAGTCACTAAAATAATGTTGCAACTTCACTGTTGAAAATGCTACTAAAAACTACATTTTCCCTGTGGTAATTTCTAAGTGCTATGTAACAACTCTCTCAGTTCTCTCTGTGCTGAGAATTCTAGATGTATTATACATGCAGTGTGTCAGGAAATGTAATGTGCAAGTGACTCAGCCATACGCAGTGTTGTGAGCTGGTGCTTATCAATTACTATTAAAATACATTTTCTTAGTGATTCCAGAAGAAAATATCCATTAAAATATTGCCATTGCTATCACATACTTCTTCCAGTGCATCATTTGGGCCCCATCCTAGAAGCTGCTCACCATCTTCTAACACTGACTGAAGTCAATGTGTTGAGGGTGCTCAGCGTCTTCTGGATCAGGCTTCTAATTGTAGTTTAGACACATAGACATAGCAGACTTTGCTGCTTACTGTTTCATGAACTTTGTGTATAAAATGAATATATATTAAAACACTGTATAAATACATATTAAAGTCTCTGTAATCATCAAACACTATTTTAGTTCTTGGAGTTTTTAAAATACTTTACAAAAAATAATAGTATCCACTTGCTATTATGTATTAGAGCAATAAATGTTTTCCTTTTGTTGTCATTAAAATTTGAAATGTTTTAAAAGAAGTGTAATAAAACATGCTTTGGAGTCTTTGCTTAGAAAGGAATTTCCAATCAGACTGTATAAAATGCAAGAGAATCATACCACTTTACAGCTAGCACCCTTATTGAAGGACACCAATGTTATTGACATGTTATTGAAATGCTTACGGTATCCTCGCTTTAAGTTGCCAAGGGAATCTACCAGTGAACAGAAATGCTTTAAAACATACAAACACATATACAAAGTATTGATGATACTACAGTACAAGCTTTTCTATGGTGGATGGTGGAACATGAGTGGAGAACTGGCAGAACAGAGTTAGTTACGACTCCTGAGTTTAGGATTCTGCCTCTCTGACCAGCAGATCCGTCTGCAGAGAAATTTCTCTGTTCCATAGTCTGATCCCAACTGCTTACTGCTTACACACGTACAAATATTTCCAGGAGTATCAAATGTTATTAGTCGTTATTCTTATCTCTTAACCATAAGAGTCTTTCTTCAAGCTACTTGCCAATGAATCAGATTTTGCTCTCTGGTATTTTCCTGGGAGCAATTACATTATACTAAGGTGCCGTTTTGTTCATTTTCTTGAACAAAACTTGACTGGTTCATTCTGAAGCTCAATATACTGTTTATCCTACTTTTTTGCAGTAGAAACTCATATAGAGCATGTACCATCCTTATAAAGAACTAGCACTAAGAACAGTAGTCGGACTAGATGACCTTTGAAGGTCCCTTCCGGCACAGATGATTCTATGATTCTATGATTTTAAAAACATATTTTAATTCAGATTTCCTGTAAGCAGCATTTGAACAAAACTTGAAACATTGACTACTGCCATTGCTTCAGGTCTCCTATGTCCATCCAAGCATTTAAATATCCTAGATGCTTAGAAGAAGGTCTGTTACACAAAAGTGGAACCTGAAAGTCTCCCTCTCTATTATATATATCCACATCTCTCTTGCATGTGCCATATACCTACACGCATGTGTACAAGCATCAGTATTGGTGATATTTGTAATAGCAGTGTTTCAAGGAAACATGGACTATGCAAATCTTGTGACTGTTCTTTGCAATATTATTTTGGTCAGAAATTTCCGTTCTATTGACATAAATATGCAGAGGCTACTAGCAGTCCCATGCGGGTGCTCAGGGACTTAGAAATATGAGAGTATCTGACTACTGACTCTTCGGGAGGCTTGTGGGATTAAGCCAGTAATGATTGAAGTCAGTAGGAATCAATCCACCTCTGTTGTCTGTTGAATGTTACAAACAAATAGGCTTTTAATTTTAAAAAAAAATTCTTTCTCCCTATCTACTGAATTGGAGGGACTTGGGAGTGAATTTCCTTTCATCCCTGGGAAAAAACTATTGCTGGACTAGATGATGGCCATTCTCAAAGCCAGATTTTATATACATCTGTCATTCAGTAGGATGTTCATCATGGCAGTTCCTGACAGCTTCCTAAGTATCTCTGTGAAATAAAATGTGTCCTAGGCCAAAGTTCTTATTAGAGATTAAATTAATCTTCCAATGTTATTTTGGAAGATAATATTTTTTAATAAAAGCTAGGCTACATTACCAACTAGGATAGAATTGCTGTTTTTTATTTCACTAACTTTTTTTCTGAAAAGTTCAAAACATTCCCATGTCTGCACTTCAGCCTTAGTTCAGAGAATAATCCTGATAAGGGGGTTAAGTGTACACATAAAGCAATATGCTTGAATCTCAGTGAGGCAAGTAGGATTTAGGCATGTATCTAAGACAATGATTCAAGAAAGTGCTTTAAAATGTACTTGTGTTCAGACCTGTTCTGCAAAAAACCCCACAAGTCTATGTTTAGCTTTCAGCATAACTTAAAAATTTAGGTCTCACTGGAGCTGTTCTTTTGTTTAAGTTTTTGCTGAAGGAATATGTATTTAACAAGGGACAATTATTTTTAACTTATCTTCTCACTTAAATTAAAGCCAATGGGGAAAAAAGGAATAAGAAAGCCAATAAGCAAATTGTTGAGATAAACAAAAGGAAGGCAATTTAACTGATATAATACTTGGAGATTTTGCAAGGAAATAAAATGGTTGTTTTTAAGCTGATGTCTTGTATAGTATTATATTGTATGATATTGTGAAAGTCTTCAGAGACTGTTGTTTATATAAGGATATAAATATCTTAGTGTTAAGTCCAGGAACAGTTTTGTTACTATCTGAATTTTTATTTGATTAGTTCATGAAGATTCTGTAGGGCTGGTTGCTGTTCACATTGATACTATGTGATGGAAGATACATTTTTATCACAACTGCAATTTCTTTGCCAAGAGATGTAAATAGCCCTTGAAATAAGTAAAAAATGGCTCTTTTGAATCTCAACAGTGACATAGCTAAAGTAAAAGCTATAGCAAAAGAATTCAATTAATTATATTTCATTCAGGCAAGACCTGATAAGATTTCAGGAAGATACTGGGAAAAAAAAATCTCATTTTTGGTATCAGAGGAAGTGCAATTAGTGTGGAGCTGATGTTTCTTTCTCTCTGAATTACTGTGCAAAAGAAAAGCAAAGAACTCACGGAAACTGACAAAACAGTAAAGTGCACATATAATCGAGCCCAGGACAGATCTACTTTTTCCTGTGAAATCTTACAAAAGAAGAATTCAGAATTCCCCCAAATGCAGTTTATTTCTCCCACCATTTTTTTTTTCATTCTCTGCAGAAACAGCTGCAACAGATAGTACAGGAGGAAAAATCAGTGTTTCTAGCTGTAAGCCATCAGAATTAAGAGGAATTTCTTTTGAATCTTGGCAAGGGGACCCTTTTTCAAACCCCACCCATCCTATAACCTAGCAGGCCACTCTAGCTGCTACCATTCTTTATGCCTGCTCATTGTTCTGCAAAAGCAGTGGAAGGGGAGTTTTTGTTTCCTGTAACAGCAATAATTTTTGTGGCTATTTGCCATATAGCGTACAAGGGACTGTGCTGCTTTCAAAGCTCTGTTCCAGTTTATCAGAAGTTGCCTTGGCAGGAACCAAATTTAACTTTGAGGCTGTTTCTGAAATGAAAGCTAGGACTTTCCTTTCTACCTTTCATTCTGTGAGATGTGTACCACAACAGTCTTTAGAGACATCAAAAGCCATCTCTGATGGTATGGCTGCTCACAACTGCATAGGAAGGAAATAATCAGATATAAGCTTTTTTTTTTTTTACTTTTTAAAAAACTATTATTATTTCTCAGTGTATGAGTTCACTGGCAGTCCTCTTCTGCAGAGCAAAAGGAGAGAGTTAAAGGTCATGGTCTTACGTATGTTTCTCAGCATTACTCTTATACTGAAGCACAAATAAGAGATGAAAGAAAATCAATGGTTCTGGAACCTCTGCCACATCTAGATGCAACAGTTTAAAGAGATTTACTCTCCTGAGCACAAACAGTAGGATCTGAATGTTAAGTATGCAGTTAGGCTGGAACATGAAGCTGGAGAGCCAGTCAAAGAAATAATAAACTGTAAAAGAATCTAAAACAAAGTAAACAACCTTATAAAGTTGTGTGTTTCATCTGTTTCAGCAGATTTTTGATGCTGACAGTAAAGTCGAGCCAGTGGTTTCCTAATATAAATGGAAATGAGCACGTTGCTTTGCAGCCCCATTATAAAGCTTCCCTTGAAGATTTGAGCTGAAATTGTTTGCCATCTTCTGAGCAGTACAAAGCTACAAATTATTGCTTCACTAAACCAACAAGTGCCATGTTTATATGAGGAGCCTGCACACACGGCATATAATGGGAAATAACCTAGAAGAATACATGCTGTAACACCCCAAGGCTGTGAGAAGAGGCAGATGAAGTCATAGGTACACTCTTCCACTCTTCTGATTTCTTTCACCCCAAACAAAACCTGCCAAAGAAATATCAAAGACAACAAAGTTCTCAGGAGCTTTGGACTACAAGCCTGTGAAAATCACTAGGAGTCTTTCCTCTGATTGCAGAAGGCGTTAGGGAAGATTTGGACCTATGACTACCTTGTGCTGCATGGCTAAGATTACATTCCATTAAGTTTACATTGCATTACATGCAACAGAGCCCACAGACCTCGAATCTACACAGGTTATTGCATTACAGAACACCATTGTCATAGTGAGGGCTGTTTCAATCAGAGCTTGTTGATACCAGTATTGGAAAATAAATGTATGGTATAGTGAAAGAGTACAGCAGAAATAATGAATCTTGCTGAAGTGATCTTAGAAAAAAGATCGTATTTCTGCACCTGAGTATTATTATGACAACCCCAAATGTCAAGTCTTGGGCCATTATGATTTGAGACAGATAACTAGAAAATACCTATAATTCAGTTTGATGTCAGTAAAGTAACTCCATCTTCAGTAAGCGAAATCCAGGGTACCATATATGGCAACATTTTTATTCAGGATTACAGTAACAATATAAACTCTAACAGCAAAGTCCAAAGTAAAAAATGCAACTTATTAAAATACTTTCTTTTATAGTGTTTTTGTAGTAACACAAACCATATTGAATTGAATGTGGATGTTCTTGGCCAAAGTTATTGTCTCAGCAGCTGCCTTTTCATACAGCATAAAATGGTCTTGTGCTACTTTTTGCTTTCATGGATCTCAACAAGAATTTCCAAATGAAGTTAGCATCTCTAATCGAAAAAAAAAAAAATATGTACACTACCACTTAAAACCAGCAGTTGTTTTTCCCCTATAATCACTGACTACAACTCTTTTGGCTTTCTCATACACGAAACTCCTCCTGTGAGCCATGTTTGGGGGGACACAAAGTGGAGAAGCTGCCTTGTGGGATTGGAGTTAGAGAAAGCATTTTCTAAAAAGCTCCTTTCACACCAGCATTCTATCCCATGCATGTCCCGGTTATGGCTAATGTCACAGCTACTTTTCTACTCCTGAATACCAAAAAGCACCTGAGCAGATACATATGAGCTGTATCTAGTACAGGAGGATTCCCAAATGGGAATGTGACTGCATGTCTAGTGAATAAACTGATGCACTTTATGGAATTGTGCACAATATTTGTGACCTAACATATGTGACCTTGAAAACACAGCCCAGTATTAACAGCTTAGTCTGACATACTTTATATTGTTTACTTACAGCCCTTAACTTCTTCTGCAACCAAATCTTGCCAAAGATTTGCCAGGTAGTCTTGATTCAGCAGGCATCTGGAATGGAGGCTGGTCTCTCTCAGCAAATAACTTGATTGAATTCTTTGATTCATCTTCCAAACTTCTGAAAGGGGTACCCTGTTTTAGAAAACTAAATCAATCATTGCCTGCTTTAACTCTGCCTGTGCTCTTTTCAGTTAACATTTTACAAACCTCACCCCAGATGCTAGAAATTCTGCTTGTATTACAATGGTGTTATTGCAAGAACAGCCTGCAAATGCAACCGACCAAGTCTGAACCAAATCAGAAGAAGAAAGGCAACTTCTCAACTGTCTGAAGTCATTTTGACCCTTGCAGTTATCAGCACTTTTGAAAGTGTCGCTCAGGTACACAAAATTGTCAGGATAGTCTACTTTCCAAAAAAAACCATACCCAAAATGAATATTATGTAATCTCTCTGGTATCACTTTATGAGCATGAGGGTTTACAGACTGAGCAAGTAGATTCCCTTGAAATTTACGAAGAATGGGGACTTTGTTAACATTGATTCACAACCTAGTCTTGTTTCCTGGCCCTATGCTGGCACACCCTGACTGGGATGTGCTGTCAGGACTTCCTTGATATTTTGTGTCCTCAAAACTACTTTATAGGTGTGTGGCGAGGAAGACAACACAACACCAGAGGGTAAAACTCCTAGGTATTGCCTTAGATCTTCCAGTAGTGTAGATTCACTACCATCAGTAGGCACACAAAGATTACAAAGGACATGTAGCTACAACATTTATATTGTGGGATATGTTTTCCCATTTTCTCAAAACTTACTTCCTACCAAACAGAAGTAGATGGTGACCTGTTGTACTCAAATCCTAGTTAATTGGTGACAAACTGACTCCTCCTCAGCTATGGGAAACAGCCTTTTGCCTGGTTACAACAGTGTGATTTATTGTATCTCTGTTGCCGGTTTCCTGGAGATTGAAGACATTCCTAGAGATTTGCAATTCTTCCGTTTTCTGTTTGTTTTTCTACACAGAAATATCAACCAGTAGTCAGTTATTTCTTTCCAAAAATTTTCTTTCCTCCCTTCAAAACTATCATATCATGGTTTTAACTGGTTATATTGAAACTTTGTTCCTGTTCTGTGTAGAATTGATTATTATGCCTACATGATCTCAAAGCAGAGTTTCCCTCTACAGTTCTTAGAATGCCTACTGAGATTAAGTTTGCCAAATTTCTGATATCTATCCATCCATAATTTGTCTCCCTACTTACAATATAACAGGTTTTAACACAATACAAAAATGAGATTTCGAAAGATTTTAAATGTTGTAATTTGTTAACTTACATGGGAATTCCAACACATATACTCCATCTTGAGTTGTTTTTTTTTCCATAAATGATGTGAATTTTCAAAATTTAATCTTATTTTGCATTGTCTTACTACAGTCTGAACTTTTGCGATTTTACTTAAATCTAGAATCCATCTGGATTGATTTCATCTATGACTCTACTGACTTATTGTAGCAAGGTCTCTGCCCATGAGCTACTGCAGTAGTAGTCCATCGAGTATTTGCCTTACAATCCTCCTAGGAATCCTCTTCTCATTACCTCTTGAATATAATTTGATGCTTTTCAAGCAAGCAAAAAAAATATCAGTAGTCTCCTTAGGATTTGTATTTCATACGCTGAAGCCAGGTATGGCCTCAGATGGTATAAAGGGCTTTAAACTAAATGGTTTTTTCAAGTGGTGCTTTTTTGTTCCATGTATACGATGACAGCGTGCTATTTCTGAGCTGCCCCTGACATGCTGTCAGAAATCTTCTGCTCAAAAACTCCTGCCATAAGGGTCATACCTTACCTGGAGAACCCTTTGAGCATCCAACACAGTGTTTATTCACATCGGCTACTGACAAGGACTCAACAATGCACACAAAGAAAATAGTACTGAAAGCACTCATTACTATGCTTTTAACTTCACTAGCCTTTGAAAAATGAATGCACAGAAAACAGAAATGTCTGTGATCATTCTGTCCCTCCGACTCTTCACTTTTTAGGGGGGCATTTATCTTCCTAAAAGCTAAGTGGGTGCACTGGGATATGAAACAAATGAGGACGCATTTCTGTTCCTGTGAGGAGACGCACTGCATGGGGCACTGACACCAGGGCACACACCGCCCTACCTGTACGGACCTAGCCCCTACGAACCTGCCAGGCACTTTAATTAATCTTCCGACACAGCGTCTGGCGACTCCCAACGACTCCAGCTGGAGAAAAGCATTTGGAAAACCCTTTTTTTTTGATGCGTAGGGAAGAGCCGTAAGACAGCGGTTCGAAGGGCTTCCCGCTGAGGCGAGCCTCGGGGAAGATAAACCGCAGGGGGATGGATGTACGCGTTTCCTAGACCTGTCCCTCCTCTCCTCTCCCACACACGCTGGCCTGGGGCGCCGACCGCCCCCGCCTCAGCACCTGAGAAGGAGCAAGACGACCTGGCAGTGCGCACAAGGAACCCACCTAGCCGCCGGAGCACCGGCCCGGTTAGCCGCCCTCCGGCTCCTGACGGCCGCAAGCAGCGGCGCCCCGGGCCCCTCCGCCGACGGGCCGTAGCCCCCGCCCGCGCCGTTCCCACTGCCTCGCGCCCAGTCATCCCCCCCCCTCCCGCTCCCAGCTCGCGCCGCAGCATCCCCTCAGCCTCCCGCAGTCCCGCCTCTGCCTCTGATTGGAGAAGCGCACGGCGGCCGCGCCCGCTATTGGATGCTAGAGCAGCGGCCGCGCTCGCCATTGGCTGTCGGCGGGTGCCACTCGGGGCGGTGGCGACCGGGGGAGGCAGCGAGGCGATCGGGACCGATTTTCGCGGTGGCGGCGGCGGAGTGACGGCGGCACTATGGTGAGGTCCCCCGGGCCACCTTCCCTACCCGGGACAGCGGGTCTAGTGGAGGACGCCTGGCTTGGTCTGGTGTGGTCCGGGCCCGTGGTGGGAGGGAAGAGGCTGAATCCGCTTGGGAAGAGGGAACCGTGAGGGGAGCCGGGCCCCAGCCCTTTGTTTTGGGGGAGATGATGGGGGGAGGTGGCGTTCCGGAGGGGTCGGGATGGGGTGGGATGGGGTGGGATGCTGCGGAGCGGTGGAAGGGGCTACCCCCCCACCCACGCTCGCTGCCTGACCGCGCCGCCGCCTCGCCCTGCCCCGCAGTACGGCTTCGTCAATCATGCCCTGGAGCTGCTCGTCATCCGCAACTACGGCCCCGCAGTATGGGAGGACATCAAGTAAGTGTGTGCGGGAGTGCGTGTGTGTCCGTCCACGCGTGTCCCTTCCCCACGCCGCGGGGGCGGGCTGGGCCGGGGTCGGGGGAGCGGGCAGGGCGGCCGCAGCCGTCCCCGCCGGGCTCTCCGGTACCGGCAGGTCTGTGTAAGCGCCTGTCGCCCGGCAGCGGCCCCGGGAGGGGACCCACAGGCCGCTGACAAACCCAGGTCCCGCTCGGGGCCTGTCTTAACGCCGCAAAGACCCGCCTTACTCCATCCTTACTGGTCTCCGGGAGCCGCAGCGGGGATGGCATTGAGCCTTGCGTTTACCTTGCGGTTATACAAAGTATATGGAAGAAGTAAGGTGCGGGGAAGACGTCCCAGAAACCAGGGCAGCCCTTCCATGAGTCAGACCACCAGATGAGCCATGCAACAGTTACATCCCATTGCATTCCTGAGGGAATTGAAATACGGTTTTTAGCTAGTAAACCCTATCTGAAATTAGTGTGAGATTTTGGTGATGTGCTCAAAAAGTCACTGCTGTAAAGAAATACATATAAGAATGCGCATATAAGGATGTTTTTTGGCTTTTTCTGTTGAACCTGATTTCTTGTGTCCAGCCTTTGCTTATCTGGCAGTATAGCATTTTTCCAAGGACGTGACTGTCTTCACTTTAAATTGGTGATGAATTGTGGTATTGCAAAGAAAAAGTTTGAAATGGGTAGTGCAAACAAAATTCTATTTGCTGTACTTGGGCAAAACTACAGGAAATCCATTCGTTACGAATGGGATAATCATACACAGTACCATGAAATCAGAGAATTATAGAAAAGTTTGTTGGCAGGGACCTCTGGACATCATCTAGTCCAGTTTCTGTTCCAACCAGGACTGTTACCAACCAGGCACCAGGGCTCAGCTACAACTTTTGTCTTGCTGAGTCTTTAAAATCATTAAAGATGGAGAGAGTCCACAGCTCTGGTTCAGCAGACATTGACTGTTCCAGTGATCCCTGACAGTTACTCTATAAATTATTTTTGCAAATGCAGTTCTCTCAATTGTGTAGATGAGTCTTTAGTGAATGCCACACAGTTTTGTGGTGTAAGTTGTGAGCCAGATGTTTATTTTTCTCACATACCATCTAAACACACTGATCTGTTTTGAATTCTTATGGCTTGATGATGGTTTTATATGACACATGTAAGATAAGAGCCTTAATTTAAAAAATAGTGATACATACATGATTTTCCATTAAAATTATAATAAAATATATATAGAATATAATAAAGAATGTTCAGTCTTTCCTGGCATGCCATCCCTTACCAAGATGCCTTTGAGTATTATGGTCCACTTTTGTCCAAATTACCCACTGAACAGAATTTGTTCTTAAGATTAGTCCATCTGAGAAGATACAAAGTTTCATCTTTTAGTACAAGATTGTGTTGCAGACTGTCAGAGCCGAATCATATTTCCTGATGCATCCTTTCTCTAAGATTTTACACACACTTAGTAGAATACTGAAGATAATAACTAAAGCCTGTGAAGACTATTACTCATTTAATGTTTTGTAGAAATTTAATAGAAAGCTATGAAATATTTTGCTATGAAATATTTTGCTACGGTCATCTGTGAAAATTCAGGAAGCTGTTACATCCTGTTTCTGGTTGTCAGCTGAGAAACATTTCTGTCTTGTATTAGCCCAACAGCTAGGCTTTGCTATTCACTCACAGAGAAGACGGCATTCTGGAAACTCTACCACAATAGCATCCTAATGGAAGAATGGAACGTGGTCTGCAAGAGCCAGCCAACGAATCTGCAACAGCTGCCATAGCTCCTTATGCAACAGGTGTTTGCAGCAGGGTGTTTATTCAGTAGGACTTACCTTAAAAAGCAGTGTATCCTAGAGGTTAGAAACCAGCAAACAAATCCCCGAATATCTCACTGGAACAGATTTTAGTGTTTCTGATTTAGGGGATGATACACGATCAATTGATAGCCACTAAATGCTTCTTGTTTAAGTTCCTGTGGTGCATTTACAGAGATGTTGTGGAAGAGGTTAGATGTTTTACCTCATGTAAGCACATACAGACTTGTTGCAAACGCTTTTTTAGAGCTGTTAATCATTTCTGGGAAGCAGAAAGGCCTCTGGGTAGCTCATAAAAAAATTTGGCATCTAAGTTGTTTTTTTTTTATATTAAGCTGATCACATTTTGCTATTTTGTTCTCGCTGAAGTCACTGCAGAAGTTGTGAATCAACATTGCAGAGTAGTGGGTTGAGATTGCCAAGTGATTCTGAAATGCCAGTGGGTGAATTTATACTTAATATTGATAGAAGTTAAAAGAACACGCAGAACTGAATATACTGAAGTAATGAAAACAGGCCATTCTTCAAAAAAGTACATTCAAAAAAGTTAAATACTGAATTGAAAGGGTATACTCCATCTGAAGCATGAAAACTCTTCTGTAGCTTCTTCAGTCACAAGTGACGTTGAATGAAGTTTTTAAATACAGAATTTGGGAGACCAGATAGTTGAATTTGATGCTCTTATGAGTGGTGGTTTTGTTGCCATAACTTACCATTAACAAAGTCAGAATGATGATTTCACATCTCTATTTCTGCTCTATCATTCATTTTTCAACATTTTGGTAAAACCATGATTTATCTGAAAAAGGTACATACTGATTTTGTTTTTCAATTGAGTGGAATTCTTGGTAAGGTTAGACTTTTTTTTTTTTTTTTCTCCCCTCCACTTTTAAAACAAAGTATGACTAAGCAACAAAGGTTGCATGTCAACCTTTACAATGAGGCACTAAGCTTATGGAAAAATTACAGTATATACTCTGCAATTTTACTGAATGTCAGTTTCCGTGGCTCAATGGAAATATGGCTTGGTTTTGCTAAAGAACTAGCATTAAAATGTTTAAAACCCAGCCATCTATTCAAAGCCATCTATTTCTGAACCAACATGGTGCATTCAAAATAAGACATGGCATATGAGTGATGGAAGGTGATCTTGATTTATGGAGCCTTTATGAATTTTCTCAACTGCAAAGTCTCAAAAATTTGTTTCTCATTAGTCTTCCTCTCTGGTGACTCGTAGAATTGAGGATTTGGGCTTTTGTCATGGTTAAGCTCTAGAAGCAGCAGAGAGATTAGGGAAGCTGGATGAGAGAGGGGGAGTGAGAGCCACTTGGGAGTCCTGCAGTTGCTGAATTCTGTGGTAGCAGATTTTTCTTAGTGGAAAGTGAAGATGATTCAGCACAATAATTTCTTTTGCTCACTGGCAGTTGTGAGCTGCATATACACTTCACGTTATACTTCACTCCTTCAGTCCATGGAAGGAAAGATTTAGGACCTGGAGTACATGGAGACATGCTTCTTAGATCAGCAGTCCACTAGCTCTGCAAATTTATTAGTAAATAAACTGTTACTTTGAGCTGTTAACCACATTTTTTCTAAGAAAACATTTTTGATTTGTCCTTTCCCTGCTTGAGAGAAGGGCTTCTCTCAAATCCCTTATTTTGTCGTTGTTACATCCAAAGGGCTATTTCAGATTGTGTGGCTACAATTGCAATGGCTTGAAAAGATGGTTCTCAAGATTCCTTTGGGATTAGATCTTTTCAGTTCCTCTGCAGCCAATGTAAACACTAGCTAACATAAACTAAAAATTGTCATGCCTGACCATTCTCACATGCACCCCATTATATGTGCTCATGTCTGATCAAGGCCAAATTTGTACTGCTGGGTGATGTGGTAGTGTGTGAATGTGATAGGAAGTAGTGTGTGTGGAATTCCTGGCTATGTTCCTGTCCAAAACAAAACAGAGAGATTACCCACTTTAAAAAAAAAAAAAAAAGAAAAAAGTATAAAATCGAAGACTAATGAAGTTCTGTCTTCTCTGGTATGTTTTTGTGGTGGACATGTTTAAATGGATGTGTGGTCACATATTTTTAAAAGGGACTTCTGTCATGAAAAAATCTGAGCTTTTCTGCAATGTGTGTTACACCTGGCTGAGCTGAAGAACCAGTATATATGCAATTCTGAGCGCTCCATTCAGCAGCTCTAAAGGTTTAATTGTGTAACAAGTATTAACAGGAATGTCTTCTTGAAACAGCTCCAGTACAATATGTGGGAGCTAGAGCACTGTTTTCAGCAGGGAATATGTACATAGTCATTTATCCTGTGTTTCCCAACAGTATCCCTCTGTGTTCGACTTAATGAATACAGAATTTTCCCACAGACTCCTAAATCTGAATTTAGGCCAGGTTAGATGCTCAAACTGTGACACTTTCAAATATATTGCCAAGAAAATAAATGATAACTCATCTTATTAAGGAATGCATTAAAATGTTTCATCACAAGACTGTAGAATAATTTAGTATTTTTTCCACAGAGGTATATAAAAGATCTGGTTTTGGGGAATGAAATGGCACAACCAAGTGTTGTTGACAGCTCTGTATTTGCAAAAAGTAACTACCTAGAGGTCAATCCACTTTTTAATTGATTCTTGAAATCAGTATCTGTGTTGACACTTGCACAGTGGCAAAATAGGCATTTTGTGCCCCGAGAGCTGTGTATCCTGTGTTGACTGTACCTTAGTGTGGGGTGCAGAAAGTGGGTAATCTTATTTTCCTGGTGCTTAACACTTAACTATAGAATTAAGGCATCAACCTACTTTTGCCCTTTTTTTGTCCGCCTTTTGTGGACTAGGCTGGCATGTGCTGTCCACACATTCTCTTAAATGCCAGGATTTCAGGGCTGGGGAGCCTGCTGGGTAGCACAAACCTTACATGGACCCAATGGTCTGGAAGTGCACACAAAGGAAGAGCAAAAGTCAATCCCTTGTCCTGTGATGAAGCAAGTTTTTGTTGGTCTCCCCCAGACTTCACGCATTAAAGGCTCCAGGAGGAGAATTTGTTTTCCGTAACTGTCCTGTTAGGGTTTGCAACGGGGGTTGAAAAATTATCCTGGTGCAATGTAAGTGAAAAGCCTCTCTCCTCAGTTTCAAATTGGATTCAACTGAAGTGATAGAAAAACCTGTACAATTTGGGGGGACTGAAATAAACTGCAGAGCTATCATTTGCCTTTAGAAAAGGCACAGACACAGAAACTTCTGTGTCTATTGGTAAAGGTTAGCGTAGGTCAGACTTCAGTTACTCAGTGTGGCTTTTACAATAAAACATTGGTGATTTAAGAATACATGTTTATTTGGCAAATTTTCAAAGGCAATCCGAGCAGTTAGGTGTATTAGTGTTATTGCAGGTTGGCTTGTTAAGTCAGGAGAGGTAGATGTTTTTATTAATTTTTGCATTTAAAAATGTCCGCCATTGACTTTCGCTAAAATTTAGATACTTATGAACTCATTGACAGGATGTGGTATCTTGATTAATTTTATTCCAAAATAGTAAATAATATAAAATAATTTAATAGAAAATCTACTCAGCTCTGCCTTTAAGAATATATATTACAATATTTTTACAGGAGACAGACTAGGATTTTTTCTAAACTTGCATTGTTTCCTGACAATTTCTTGCACAGCAAAACCTGTTCATTTTTATGTGTCTTAAACAAAGCAAATAATAAAAACCCTTTTGTAATTGCAGAATAAAGGCACTAGCTTGACTTACTGTGTCCATGTAGGAAGTTTAGAATGTCACCTTGTCAAGAATGTTTTTCTCTAATATGGCAAAACACAATTTACATTTATTGACAAATCCTGTAAAAATCACAGCTTTGGCTTATTGCTGTTGCTTACCACAATTTTTAGATGTAATAATAATTCATACTATAGTACAGTTTGCCTTTTCAGAAGCGTAGAAAAATATGTACAGAGGCTGTAATGAAAGACTTATTAAAAGTTGCAACAGTAAGCTCTTACAAGGTGTTGGAGTTCAGGTAACGTGTAGGTCTGATGCTGGTAGTGTGTGAAGTCCATGAAAACTGTGTTTGGAGCATAAAAAGTGTGGAGTACCTTGAAGAAACAGGTCCGCTTACCTGCCTCAAATTGGACACTGAAAATTAATGAAACTTTTTTGATCCGTGGTAGTCTTGCCCATTTAAAATGGCCTGATGAGCTTGTTGGAGAGCTAATTAATGCTTGTGCGTGCAAATAGTATAGGGATCCATTCCACAGGAAAGCTTGTTAGAAGGGAATAATTCTGTTGTCAGAGCTGGATTTGAAAACTATTCTGTAAGTCAAGCCTGAAGTCATACATTGATAAATGGGATGAAATAAAATAGAGAATAGTTGTGTGTTAACTGGCTAGGATGTAGCCTCAGTACTGAAAGAACTGGTAGCCTGAAGGAAAAAAGGAACAGGTTCTGTGTACTCATGGATGTCAGTGGTAGGTTGTGTCATGGAGGCTCGGGGAGAGGCATGGAAATGTGGCTTGGAGCAAACTTCACTAATGTTGCTGTGGGAGGTATCTCAGTCCATCTTTCCTGCTTTCAAAAAATACCAAAAAACCTCATCAAATGTTTATGGCCCTTTATGAGACACTTGTTTTATTGCTTCAGTATAATTCTGGAAAATGTGTTTCTAAGTTCTCATCTGACTGTAGTTTCTATACATGAAGCAATCCTTTAAAAAGCATGTAAACCAGTACCATAGTCTATACCAATCTGTCTACAGTGTTAACAGTGTCACTTCTGCTAGGAGAGAAGCTGGATAATCATCAGCTTAGAATGTAAAGTTTTTGGAGAAACTATATTTGTATATGTAGATACATATGCATGTAAATATTTCTGTATGTGTGTGTGCACATATTGTGTCTACTTAACTGGAGTGTGGCCTGGGCAATAAAAATGCACACTAAACAAGATAAGAATCAAAGATTTTTACAAAATGTGAGGTGTGGCATTTCAATTAGGTATCCTGTGTAGTCGAAGTGAGTGAAATGCCTTCCAGTTAGTTATTTGTGATATTTCTTATCAAGGACTGATTTGCAAGAGAAACTTGGTGCCAAACTCCTTTTAAATGTGTGAGTGTAGGCTTGGATGTGCCTAGGACTTCAATTTGTTTTGGTCCTATTAATGCCTTTGGGACTTCTCCCATCAAATTTCTGGCTTTCCTGTTCCTTTCTTAGGTACTTCTCTTCCCAGGAACTGCAGGAAAAGTCCCGGTAGCTAACGAGTGGGTTACGCATGTTACCACAGGCATGTTAGCTGTGTGTTGCAGAGGTGGTAATCAGTCCTACCTTAATCATCTCTCCTGCTTTGTTGAACTGCTGTGAGCTTGCTTGATATTTCTCTTTCCCCGTACACAACTAATTTATTATAAATAATGTTTGCTTTACAGTTAACCTAAAGTTACTGATTCTTTGGTGCTCAAAAACGTTGTAGATGTACTGTGTTAATTATCTTAAATGTCTTCTCACTATGGACACTGATAAAAAAATAGACTCTTCACTAGAGTTTTAGATGGAAATCTTATATTATTGAATATATATTCAACATATATTATTTTATAATAGTTATTTTGGGTCATGTAGGACTCAGTTATAATTAATTGCAGTGGTCTGTGAAAAAACATGAAACTGGATTTTTCACTGTCTCATGTGAGGTTTACCCAGTGCTGAAGATGGAGTGTTTTGTTCAATCAATCTGATAACAATTTTTAAAAAAATACAGATAATGTATAAATCAATGTCAGAAAGAGACTCTGGAAAGCAGTGAGGGCTGAAAGGCCAATAGATAATTTTTTTTTAAATCCATATACCTCTTAACATTAATGTGTGTTTATCCAGAAAGTGGCATTAAGTAGGAACGTTTATTGTTGTTTGTGTTTCTAAGTCTTATTTCACAGTTTATTTCAAAATTCTAAGCAGTATTTTTTAAGTTTTCTTAAAACTGATGCTGAAGACATAGTTCTTGATAGGACTGGAGGTTAATATTCACAAGATTTATGGGGTCAGGACACTACACTTCCTGCTACTCCAGTTCCTCACAGCGGAAAGACCGGCTTGGAGGTCAGGAGTTTAAACTGTGTGGATGCCAAATTCTTTAATTTGTCTGGGAAA
Organism: Scolopax mira; assembly: GCA_004320125.1. Lineage (NCBI taxonomy): Eukaryota > Metazoa > Chordata > Aves > Charadriiformes > Scolopacidae > Scolopax > Scolopax mira. The sequence goes on along the minus strand of BJBW01000507.1, from coordinate 19,180 downwards.
GACTTGGCTAAAAGCAAATAGTGGCATGTTGTGAAACATGGTGTGGATGTTCTTGCAGTACCTCTCAGGTACTTTGCAGTTTTCCCAGAACGGGGAAGTGCTTTTAGACCTGTCAGGATACCAGGTGTTAGAAACATATCACTCGCTCTTATAAATTAAATGCTTAAAAGAGTATTTTGTAAATACCATTCCTTTTAGTCCACTTATGTAAAAGGAAGCAAAATAAATGCTAGTGTTATATGTTTAATAATATTTTTAGTATTTGGAGTAGTAGCAAAGAACTTGTATGTTTGTTAACTGTATCGTTTAGGATTATCTTGTTTTGAAAACCTACATTAAACACTCTCCTATGCAGCCTGTAAAACTGGGAAACAGCTCAGAGCTCTAAAATCTATAAATATACACCTATTTACTTTACCCAGAACGTCATTTTCCTGGACAGATTCCCATTTTTATTTAATCTTGTAACTTAATATAATTTGTGTTTTTCCCAGCTGGGTGTTTTAAAATATCTCTGGACCATCCACAACATGTACAAGTCTATTTTCTTTTTTTTTTTTTTTTTCCTTTTGGGAGGAGTGAGAAGTTCAATATTTTTAGTAATTTTTAGAAAAGCATCTTTGTGAAATACATGAAAAAAACATGAGAAGCATTTTGAAAATGCAAGCCATCTATGAAATAATATCATGAACAGTGAGTTTGTCATTTTAATGTTAAAGAGATGCAAAGACGATGATTCTGGTTTCACTGATACCATCTGTAGTTTGACACATGTAATTCTGTTTAATGGTGTTACTCTTGGAACAGAGTTAAACTTGAGATGCTCCTATCAGCGAGATCAGAACCATGTGGGGTTTCTAAGTGCAGTAGTGTTATTTTGTCATTAACATTGTTTTGACTGGTCTCTTCAATTTAATGAGGACTTTTTCCATCCTTGGTACACCAAGAGTAGTTAAGCACAATGGTGGCAGAAGTCCCAACAGAAACAATACCTATCATGGAAGAAGCCCTAGAGGTGGTCTTGGAACTTGCTGTTGTGGTGTGTTCAAGGTGACACACCCAGGGCCTGCACTTAGGAACGGAGTGTTGATAGGAAGAGATCCAGTTGTGCATTTGGGACACTCTCTGTTAAAGTGATACCAGAAGTTTCTAAAACAGTGTGTTGTTGTATCACGGAGAAGCCTGTGTATCTTCAAGGAAACAAAGCAGTTGTTCCTTGCAGCCTTGTTTCATCCTTTTTTCCTGTTGGTATCCATTACATTTTCTCAATATTTACTGTATGCAAAGTTCCCTAAGGGGAAGAGTTCTTTTTCTGCAAGAATTTTTTATTTAATTCTAGCTTTATGACTGACTACATATCAGAAATGATAGCGAGTACTACTTCACATGTTCTGACAGCAGGAACCTTCTTTTTGACTGTGATTTACTCAAATTCTCTTTAAATGCTGCAATCTGGAAGCAAAACTATATTAAAATAGTGCAGAACAGGCTATATAAGTAAGACCAACCCGATGTGACATCTAGGCCAACTGTGTTATCTGTAAAGTCTCTAAGAATGGCAAAAGAAATCCCTCTGAAATCAAAATAAAGAAAATATTTCCTCTATGTGAAGTAAAAATGTGTGCAATTTGTGGTGAAAAGATCTGCAGTGCAAGATCTGTTCTAATTTTTTTTTTGTCCATGCTTAACATTTCATCCATCTCTGTGAATTATTAACATTACCTTTGAACATTAGTAGTGTGTTTTCAAATACTAAGCTAGTTTGACAATGGGAAAGACTTTCAAAGGGACTTTCAAAGTATCACCTATAAGGCTGTTCTGTGCTGCCAGACAGCAGTTTGGGGGGTGTTAGCATGACTGATGGAGGAAAGGCTGCTTCTAGATTTGATCCTGCTCTACTTTGATCTACTCAACAGCATTTTTTCCACTGATTTCAAAGTCAAAGCTGTACATGAAAAATGGCCTCTGTATAGCTGTGTTATTTTCCATGGTGCAATGGTTAAGGTTCTTTTTTTTCCCAAGTAAACTTCCTCACATTAACCTGGATAATATAAACATTCTGGGGGAAAAACAAAGGCATTTAAAAAAAGGTTGGGCTGGAATCTTTGTTTCCCACAATTTAAATAGCTCTGTGATTGCATTCAAAATTAGTCTAGAGTAAATAAGAAAGGCTGCCAGACTGTAGCAGTTTGGACAGGCATAACATAGGATGTTAGTTTTGAACTGTGACATATCACATCCCATGTGCTGACAACAAGATTCCGTTTGGGCAAGAGCTTTTTTAATGTTTTGAACATAAACTTACTGGGGAGCAAAGCACACCCTTCTTTTGTCTCTAGGAATGTAAATGAGACAATAATTGTAAATTCTGTTCTGTCTGCTGTAGAAATTATTTTGAAAGAAAGGCCACATAAAAGTTAACATTTTGTTACTGTGGTGCTGCTACTTCACCAAAGGATTAGCCAGGGCTTGGAAATTTGCCAGAGCTTGTTGCTTTTGGCTCTTTTCCAGCCAAGCCCTTAAGAAAGCCACCAACATGTTATTGCTGTTAATGTCTATGTGATCAAACACTGCCGTCTGCAGAAAACATTAGAGCTATGCTAATTTACTCCCACAATTTTATCTGGTCAAAACTGGGCATAAAGCTTGCAGCAAAGCATATCAAGGGAAATGCTACAGTTTTTCATAAAGCTATGGATTGTGAAGTTTTCCATGAAATACGGTCAGCCAAATATAAACTCTTTGCATCTAAGGATGCAAAGTTCTAATCCCAGCTCATGAACCATCTGTCAGCCAGGAGAAGGAAGCTGTTCAGGTGAGAACAGTTGCAACCTTCTCATCTCTTTATGTTCACATATTCATGTTTGTAGCCATACCTTGTTGTTCCACACAGGCAGGTTTGTTTTCAGATGTGGTACTCAAAGATAATGGATTTTAAAACAGCTATATTACAGTGGAGGAATTACTGTTGATGTACCGTCAACCACAGCAGCTCAGCAAAGCTGACAAAGCAGCTTCACTTTCAGCATTAGTTATAACAGTTTTCACAACACTATCATATATGTCTTCATATCACCCTTCTTGTAGAACTAGTTCTACAGTGTAAATGCAGCCAGGTTTGACAGATCAGGTAGGGGTCAGGTAATTAGGTGAGAAAACTGCAGCCATATCCTGCGCTGCATCAAGAGAAGCGTGGCCAGCAGGTCACAGGAGGTGATTCTGCCCCTCTACTCTGCGCTAGTGAGACCCCACCTGGAGCACTGAGTCCAGCTTTGGAGTCCTCAACACAGGAAGGACGTGGGTCTGTTGGAACGGGTCCAGCGGAGGGCCATGAAGATGATCAGAGGGATGGAGCACCTCTCCTATGAGGACAGGCTGAGAGAGCTGGGGTTGTTCACCCTGGAGAAGAGAAGGCTCCGGGAGACCTTATAGCAGCCTTTCAATGTCTGAAGGGAGCCTATAGGAGAGCCAGAGAGGGACTCTTTGTCAGGAAGTGTAGTGACAGGACAAGGGGCAATGGTTTTAAATTGGAAGAGGGGAGATTTAGATTAAACACCAGAAAGAAATTATTTGCTGTGAGGGTGGTGAGACACTGGAATGGGTTGCCCAGGGAGGTTGTGGATGCTCCATCCCTGGAGGTGTTCAAGGCCAGGCTGGATGGGGCTTTGAGCAACCTGCTCTAGTGAGAGGTGTCCCTGCCCATGGCAGAGTAGTTGGAACTAGGTGATCTTTAAGGTCCCTTCCAACCCAAACCATTCTATGATTCTATGAATTTAGGGATTGCCCATGCACCTGAATGTGCACCTGGACAAATTACTTTGTCCAGTTTCCTAGACTGCTGGTGATAACATTATGGTCAGCCTCTCTGGTGGTGATAGCTGCGAAGCTGTGCTCTCTGATACAAGCTTATTAGGCTGCCTGCTGAAGGACAAGTGCCAAGGAGTTTTTTTCACATTGCATTGACCATATTGGATAAGCTTGCAACAGCATTTCCCCATCACACGTAGTGTTAAGGCCAATCAGATATTTCAGAGAGAAAGACTTTTGGAAGTTCTCACTGCTGTCAGATTACTGCGGGAGGCAGAAAGGCTTCAGAAACTGCAGACCCAGCTCAGGGGGCAGGAGAAAGGCTTCAGCTGACTTCACTCAACCTCCTGTCCTGTTCTCAGCCACTCTGGCTGCACATTGTTCTGTGTGTACAACAACTTCTGTGATCAGATGATGAAGCAGACAGGGAAATCTATCCAGCAAAACAATAAACCACAAAAAAAAAACCAAACCCTAATTGAACTATATTTTAGCTCAACATCTAGCTAAATGATTGGGATGTACCAGCACAACAGGGGATAGAGGTATGGAGAAGGAGTCATCCTGGAAAGGAAAATAAAAGATTATAATTATTTTAAAGTATAGGTTTTAAAAATGCCATTTTTTCTTTTGACACTGGTTTAGATCATAGATTGTCATGGGATTTGTCATATTTGTAGGACAAGCAAAGAGATTTTTGCCCACATGGTTTTGAATTAGTTCCTTGAAGGAGGAAATATTTAATTTGACAAAATTTTCTAGAAGGAAATTCCCCAAATTAGATTGGCTTCCGTTGTATCACTTTCTTAAAATATATTTTTCTCTGTCCTTTAAAAATAAAAATAACTGAAAGGCAGGATTTTTTTTTCTTTTGTTTTGTAGGATTAACCTCCAGTACAAGCACTGGGTCCTTTTCCTGTGCTGCTGGAACACCCGGCACGACTGCTAACACTGAGGGAGAGTGAAGCCTTAGAGCAGTGAATTTCACCCCAGAAAATTATATCCAGGGAATGCAAATGTGATTGCTAATTGAACTATGTTTTTTAAACTTTACCAATAAAGTTATTTTAGTGGTAAATACATATCATTAAGGTTACAGAGAAGGTGACTGCTGTGTGATCAAAAGCATCCAGATAAAAATGGAGAAAAACAAAATAGCGGAAATATTTTTAATGCAATGGGCATTGAAGTAACCAATGGTGATTTCAAAAAATGGTGGCTCGGAGAAACTACAGGCATTGAAAAAATCTTTCACAAAGTAAACTAAAGACAATTAAAATAAGAAAAAAGGAAGCATGGCTTGGCACAAAAGAAGGAAGCAGATAAAGTTCCAATCAATGTAACTGGAAAGAAATGTAAGAAGTTTTGAAAGAGATACCAGGATCATCAAACTGGGTGAATTTTTAGTGGACAAAATTCTCACATGCAAAAGCTATGTCTACTGGATTGTGCAAGTATGCAGTATTTTTGAGGGTGTGCATTGCTTTTCCAGATGTGGTGTTATCCTTTGTGGTTTGGCTGAGATCAGAGAGACTAAAAGAAATCATAGTGTCTTTCAGAGATGTGGGAAAGTTTGTTCACCCTTTGCAAACTTCTTTCCAAACTGGCTTCCAGTTACATATCATGTTATGAGAATCAAAGAATCAAGACGGTTTTCTTTTCTCATATTAATTTCAGTTCAGTTCTCAGGAAATACAAATTCTGCCTTCTTGTTCCTGATTGACCTCATATGCTTCAAGACAAAGTTTCCCACTAATAACTCCAGCTCTCCTCCTACTTAGGAAAAGAAGGAATATGTGACAGGGAGCTGTTTTCAGGAATTAGTGTGACTTGATGCCCTGCAGGCTCATCTGAATTTTTAGAGAATGGCTGGGGAAGAGGATCAGAAATATTATTTTGGAGTATGAAAATAAGAGTGTTGTAGGGGAATGCTTCTTTATATTGTTTTTTCAAATAATGAATAAAATATCTGTAATTGATTATTTAAAAAAGATAATACTGTACTTTATATTTTTGTATCTCTGAGAATCCTCTTGCAGTTTTATTCTACTTGCTGGTACCCATTCTTTCATTCCTTTTGGGAAGTTCCTGAAGAGTTTAAGAAAAAAAAAAACAACCAGCCATTAAGTTTATTAATGTTTTTCATGCAATTGAATAGAGAATTATGTTATTTTTTATGTAGAATTTGTTAAGGTGTTTAGTCTCACCTCTCCTGTAGCCTTGTTGTATTACTTTGGGAAAATGGCTTAGCTTGTTTTTAGCTCATTATGCCTATTTATGGAATGAGTATAAAATGTATATGTCAAGTATCAGTTTCAAGACTTCATTAGTTAATAGAAAAAAGTAAATACATTTTTGAAATATAAAACCAATGTAGTATAATATCTGATCAGCAGTAAGAATGTGATGAGCAAGATTAAAGGAAGATGAAGAGGAAAAAGAAAATAATTGGTTCCAGACTTCCCTTGCTAAGTGAGCAGTTTATCAAAGAGTCTTTACTAATTGGAGGATTAAATGGCAAGTAATTTCATTTAGGTCAATAGAGCACTACCATATGAAATTGGAATCGTGTCTTATCAGCAGTACCATTTGCTTTCTCGCAGTTCTAACATGAGCAAGGGTATTTGAGGCTCAGACCTCTCTCTTCTTTGAGTAACAGAGAAAATGTTTCTGGTTTTGTGGCTGGATAATTCCACCACAACTGTAAATGCTTGAGGTGTTGTGCAGGCATTATTATTTTGTATTATTTTATTTTAAAAATAAATTATGCCAGCTCTAGAAAATTAAAATCTAAGTTTCAGTCAAAGACTTTTGTTTTGGTTGATGGTTGATCATGTTATGATAATGGAGACAAATATTTTGATGTAAAAGAGGACGTATGATTTCACATAGTAGATTTTGAATCTACTTTTTATAGGACTATAATTCCTCTTATGACCATTAGAGATCATATTGACTCTTAAACTGTGTGTTTCAACCTTATCTCAAGGAGCATTTCTGTCTCCTTGTCAGCCCTTCATTACTGTGGTACTTGTAAATAATTTTGTACTTATGGTTCTCTTTCTTTTGTACATTAGAAAAATAATTATTCTAGTCCTGAGTTGATGAGTGTTTTTATTTGCATGGCATATGCTTAGTTTTTTATAAAAAACGACTTCATTATCTGCCTTCTTGATATTTTTTTTAATTCTAGGGCTTTTTCTGACTGATTCTTCTTTTGGTGTGACATAAAAAGGTGTAATTCAGTCATTCTCTTCTAGACTTTCCTACCTCTTTGCCTTTCTTTTGTTTTTCTAAGTGTTCTGCAGCATAGATCTGTGTTGAGATGAAAGGGTATCTTTTCTTTTTAATGAGGTAGCAGTGACCCTCCACCTGCAAAGATATTGTTGATGCCCTGATCACATTAGTCGTGATGAGGCAAAATGCATTCTAAGCACATAGAGTGTGAGTCTTTTGTCTCCTCTTTTGTCACTATTTTTGCGTAGCACATTGTCTCTAGAGAGAGTCATTGTAGGTGAAATCACAGAAGGTGAACAGCTATTATAAAAATATACTGAGAAAGGAGGCTGTGCCCCTTTGCCAGATGAGGACTTGAACAGAGTGTGGCTTCATCAGAGGCCACAGTGTGCTCACTGTGTGACCCCATCTCTCTGCTGAAGGAGAATTAGCCAGGGAATGAGGGACAAATACAGAATATGACTTGCACTTGCAACAGGGCAGAGCTGCAGCCACGTCCATTGACATGCTCTACGTGCAGCAGGGCCAGCCACATGGGGCAGCTGACTCCTCAAGGTCCTGGGGTCTGCCTGACTGTGAAGGTCCTCCTTGTCATCCTCCAGAGAGCTGGGACTCAGACACCACTGCATGGCCAGTGTCCTTGCTTCTGTGTGAAGCACCTGGAGGGTGAAACAGAAAGGAAGAGACGTGTGAACTTCCCCCTTGTAACTCCTGTCAAATGCAGGGCTTGGAAGGCACAATGGTTCATTGCCTGGGGATATCAACTTATTTTCCTCAAGGAATAAAAGCACTCTACTTGTGCTGCCTTTAGAACAAGCTGCTGACTCAACTTTCAAGCTGAAGAGAATAATAAATTATTCTGAAAAACAAAGGGGTCGTTTTGGTTTGGTTTTTTACTTGGCAGCAGTTAAGTGTGCACGACACGTTCATGAGTCTCGTCGCAAACCTGGTTTAAGAATTGTTTAGTGAAGAAATGTATATTTTTATCATGCTTTAGCTAAGTGGTGACACTTCACTGATGAAGAATTTACTTGCAATGCAAGAACAAGGTCGTACAAAATCCTAGCATCCCCAGTTGCATTTCTATCTACTAGGCATGTTCAGAATTCTGTAAAAAGGGTATTTGATTAGGTACCTACATCTGGATTTTAGATTCCTCTTTGAAGATATGTGCAAATGGTTGCTAAAAACATCACGTGTCTTTATTAAATAAAATATAATCAAAATTGGAGGGAGTGAAAGCAATTGCTCAAGAAGTGTTTTAAGAGCCCATCTTGGGCTGGATTATTGGATATTCCCCTGGTTTAGACTGCAAATTCTGTCTTTATTAGTTCAGCAACTTCTTTGTGAGGCTCTGTACTGAAAAATCATGTTTATTTTCTCACAGCTAATTATTATTTCAAAAGACACATTGTCTGAAATATTTGTATTGTACCTTAATGACTCTGAGGTATGGAACAGATTTATGTCTATTTTTCTATCTTAAGTAACTTCTTAAAGGTAGATCCTACAATCTTACTTTATTTAGAAGACTAATACCAAACAATATATAATTGATTTATTACTATGGTGCTTCTCTCTCAGCCAAAAAGATTTTGTTCTGTTTTCTCTTTAGGAAGGAGGCACAACTGGATGAAGAAGGACAGTTTCTTGTCAGAATAATTTATGATGATTCCAAAACGTATGATCTGGTTGCAGCTGCGAGCAAGGTCCTTAGTAAGTAATACAGATACCGTGTTTGCTAATTGATCACATAAAAGATAACTCCTCTGAAAACAATCCACATAGCAGATAGAAACAGGATTTAGTGCAGAGGAAGTGAAAACAAGGTATTGGTCAAAGAAAGAATTTTTTAAAAACCTCAAAAGAAGGGATATTTTTTTTTTAATTTATCTAAGATATTTTTATTCGTTGAAGTGATTTTTATTACTTCCAAAGCATTCCAAGCCATAGGTTCATCTTAAACTGCAATAATATACCCCATCCGCAGAGCATGGTATGTATTACAAGCATGAAGTAAGAATATACCACTGTAACTACCTTGCCAATACACCCAGGTTTCAACCACTGCTGCAAGACCAGCCCATGGTGGCTGCTGTATCCTTGATCTCTCTGCTGAACAAGCATCCTGAGTTACAGAAATGTTTGTGGCGTGGATATCTCATTTCACAAATGCCATTGATTTGGGTGACATTCCTGTTCAATCATCACAGCTCTGGTCTAGGATTTAAAAAGTAGAATTACACCCATCATTGTTATTTTATCTGCATGCCCAAGTGTGGAATGAATTTGTTTTGAATCAGTAATTAGCCAAGAACCCATAAAACTATGATGATGGTAGTAGTTACGTTGAATTGGGGCAGCTGATGTGGTTTCATGCTATTTTAAACCAGAAGTCACTCCCCTGAGGCAAACACTACTAACAACCGAGTTCCTTTACTTTCAAGTAGTTATTTCTTATCTGTACCAAAATCTAAAATGCTATACATGCATGAAATGAACAATGCAGCAAATTCATAATGGTAATTGGTAGTTGCTAAATCATAATGAAATCCCTGATTGAATGATCATTATTTGCCATGTGGACCCCGAGACTTACATTTCATATTCTTGACCTACTGGATCTAGTATGAATATGAGACTAAAGTAGTAAGCAAAGTGTGTGAAATGCAGTGTTTGGACTGAAACATATTTTCCTGTTTTAACTAGATCTAAATGCTGGGGAAATTCTTCAGATGTTTGGAAAGATGTTTTTTGTGTTTTGTCAAGAATCCGGTTATGATACAATTCTACGTGTCTTGGGCTCAAATGTCAGAGAGTTTTTGCAGGTAAGAATTTTGTGCCAAATTATTTCAGATACCAGCTAGAACTATGGTCTACTCAACAAATAATGACTGAGATCTGGAGATACAGTTTGTAGTGTATAATCATCTACTAATTATTTCAGACTTCAGAAAGTCTGAAAACTTTCTTCCTTGCTATTTGTATTCTGTAGAGCTTTCTACTGCTTAGCAGTTTTGACATTGCTGTTCTCTTCCCCTTTCAATTAATATTATTTATAATATTGTTCTGATAATAATATAATAATTATTAATAATATAATCATACCATAATAATTATTCGGTTATTTGAAGAAGTAATGATTTTCCTATAGCATCATTGACTGTTCAATTTCATAAAAAAGGAGTGAGAAGGCAGGTAAGCTGGGGTTGCAGAGGCATTCATAAATCTGAAATTCCATTTGAAATTGCAAAGAAAAGTTTTTAACAGGAGTTTCAGTATGTAAGAAAAGTATGGACTGCAAGAGACATGGAAAAAAACACCAAGTCAAATTGTCTGTGTATGTTAAATAAAAAGACTTAGTTGTTTATACTAACAGAAAAAGTGGTCTTCAGATGTGCAGAATATTTCTTCTGCTAAGTTCTCTTTGACTAATTATAGATAGTGGCTATTTCCAATTTTACATTATGTACAGAGCTAGGGCTCATACGTAGCTTATCTCTAGGACACTATCCTTCATCCATGAACTGAGGGTTGTATAAAACTGCAGTGTTTGAGTCAATTTTTGTGCTTTCCTAACTGCAGAAAGACATGATACTGCACTGTAAAACAAAACAAATTTTCAGTAGCGGAAGTGGAACTTCATAGTGGAAGTAATGTAGTGAGTTCTCCAAAGTGTGTTTTCTAGGAAAAAATGGGCTTTTCTTTTTTGTCACCTGAAAATTGTTCATTTCAAAAGAACACTTGGGATTTAAGTTTTGTGATATATATTCCCCTCGGAGAGAACTGTTTGCTGTAATGAGTTTAGGAAAGACTGAACTGATTAAGATTTAACGGGAGATTGCCCAAAATCTTAGTGTCAAGTTTGTATTGATTTTCACTGAAAATTCATCAGCCTCTTACCATCTGTTCCCTTAAAATCTGTCCAGCAATAAGAAATGAAAAGAGCAGAGTGCATAGTTTGCAGGATTACTAGAATATTTACTTCTGTGTCTCACTATTTGCTCCAAAACTTGGATTATTCTGGAACATTGTACAAATCCCCCAGATTGTAATTGCTGGGCAGACAGACAGGGTATGTGTATGCTCAAACATATGCATACCATGTGTGATCTTATACCATTGTCTGTCTATAGGATGTGGCATCCTATATATTTCATTGTTTCATTCACAGACTGCACTCAAAGCAAGCCTTCAGGAAAATGTAATTTTTAAAGATGACTCATGTACTGAAGTTGTGGTTAGGCTTGAGTAAGAATAGGGAAGGAAGAAGAAAAAAAAGTGTAGCTGGCCCACTGCTCCACCATTTTGGGTACACATGGAAGGGCCAGTCCTTCCTTATTCCTTTCTTCATCCCCTTTTCCATATAGTGTACTTCTCTTTCTGTTCCTTATCATGTGTGATGATGAAAAGACTGGACATATTTGTAGTACACACCAAACCTCTATAAAAGCATGACAAGCTTACATTTATATTCTTCTAATGACTAAGCTGCTTTGTTTGAATTTCAGTGTTAGCAGATGATGTCGTGTAATTTTTTATAGAACTATTGTATTACTAGCTGTGCCAGAAGTGTACTTTTTAGCTTTTTATGATGATGAAAAATCAACGTTATTCGTGATTTATTATTTTTGTATTGTCCAGCAGTCAGATTAGGTCAGGAAACTAATTTATATACCTATTAGAAAATAGGTGCAGATTGGTTTTAATGTGCTGAACTTTTGTCAAATTCTTAAAATGCGTAGTAGAGTTCCAAAAGGTGCTTCTTGAAATCTGTACTCATTTCAGGATATACAAAGTAATTGAGGGATGCAGCTTTTTTAAAGCATGTGAAAATAAATGTCATATTTATATTCTGTTTCCCCTGACATTTCAGAGAAAATTTAGTTTATTCATAGATGAAACACAGGTACTTCAAGCTTCACGATAGAGGAAAAATATAATGCAACTAAATCTAATATTTATACTTTCTATGAGAAACACAGGGCTGGAAAAATTGCAAATCATACTGAAAGACACTGCGCCAAAGAAAAGCAGTGTGAAAAGAGGTAACTCCTAAGAAACCCTTTTATGTTTTTACGTTATTTTCAGTAGCTTTCTGTCGAATGAAAATCAAACACTGGAGTGGTGGTTAGTTCTCTCATTTAGAGAATCATTTACGTGGCTATTTAGTTGTTTGTAATTGCAGTGCAATAAATTTCAGGGGACTAATTCCTCTTTTAGAAAAGTTTCCAGATGCTCTGTACCACACGGAGTTGAACAGCGTATCTTTCTTTGTATTTCAGCTGACAGCCACAGCTCTTTACCTTCTAGACAAGCCAGAGTCTGGCTGATTTAGTGACTCGTCTTGTTCTTGCTTGGAGATCCCTTTGTGTTTCACCATGGAGCTGATCACAGCTGTCCATAGCTCTAGAATCAGTGTCTCTGGTCCCAGCACAAGCTCTGGCATACCTTTGAGCAGTCTAGGAGACAAGAATTCAGGGAGAGAGCTTAACCTGTTATTATCTGTACCTGACTGCACCTCCGGCCTACAGCTGGTGAACAAACTAGAAAAAGCCACATTTGTTCATCCAGAAGCTGCCATATCAATTTAGAATGGATCAAATGCAACAAAAAAGTAGAGTGGGAGTGACAGTGACAGTGTCTAAATGACAGGATCTGGGAGTGATTTCTGCTCTTTGGTCTGGAAGCACATCTCTACTGCTTCTTGATGATGTGTTGTAGCAAGGTTCTGAATACAATTAGCTCTTTGCTCAGCCCATAATCTGTAAGCAGGGAGAAGACACACCTTGGGGACTGGAAAGCAGCTGCAATACATCCTGGGCAAGTCCCTGACTCTGGATGGTTAGAAATACTGAAGGACATATCACATGGGCTTGCCTGTGACACTGCTTAGACAAAGTCAGTAATGGGGTAGTAGGGTGACATAGCGCTCATGTAGAATGAGGCTACTGCCATTTGTTAGCAACACTTATGTCAGACTAAATATTAATAATTAAACAGCCATCTTATAAAAATTTTGTCCTCAACATTGGCCATTTCCCATAACAAACTCCTTTTGAAATTCTTTGGGTATTGATGACTGAATCTGGGAGATTATTGTTTTTTCCCATGCATCTCCTTAAGAGTTTTCTTCCCAAAAGTCAATATATCCCAGCTGTTTCTGAGCGTGTATATTGAAAGAACAGTTCTGTACCCAGTTAAGGAGGTTGTGTGGCACTCCCTTGGAGCCAGCATGCTCTCTTGCTCTTTTCTCATCCGCACTCTTTCAAAGCAGGGTCTGCCAATTTCATTGTCTTGAACCCAGAAAAGTTCTTAAAGAATTTGCCTTCAGACATTATGGTTTTTGCAATTGAATGCTCACTAACAGCTGGAATTAATTGACTCCCAGATTCTTGCCTCTTTAAGTTTTAATTTGTAGATGTCGATATAGCAACAAAAACACTGATTTGAAACAAACTGAAAAAACGAAGGAGGAAGTTCCAGGCTGAGTGCATCCTACGGAATTCATTCCTAAGAGTCTTATTTCCTCTGGAGGCCTCCCAGGAGAAGAGGCAGCTGTTTGAGCAGTTCACAAGCTTACATGAAATCAAGTGCAGTGTGCTTCCACAAATTCGATGATTGACATACATTTACAAATGGTGGGGAATGGCCTGGACAGCCCACTGAAAATATTTTCACCTCACTTGTCCTTGTGCTGGCGAAAAACAATATGCAAAGCCTGCTACAGCCATTACCTGGGTGTGTGAGACAACAACATTTAAAAGATACAATAATTTTCTGGACTTAAGATGTAAAGAAGCTGTATGAATTTTACAACATAGGCGAATAATTCTGCAGGTTGCAACACCAACCAGAAAGATTGTTCTAGGTTGTGTTCTTTCTGTGTTAAATATATAGTAAATAGCAAATTGGAGCTTGATAATTGCTTCATAATCAAAGTTAGAGCTAGTGTTGTGTTCTAAGTGTGATTTTTATCTTATTTTATCTCTTTAATTTCCTTACTATATATGCCTATCTATTTACCATTTCGTTTTCCTCTACAGATAGCAGTTTGTCTACTTAAAATGTTAAGTTAAATACATAAGATGTCCAGAACATCAGCTGGAAAAATAGAAGACCTCTTTCCTTTCTTGAATAATATTTGCTGAAACATTATCACAGCCACTGTGTTATGTTCTAAATATTCTGTGGATTTTTTCAGTTATTCTCAAAGAAAATATGTATTTGAAGTTGGTCTTTCAATTATTTAGATCTTTACTTTAAAATTTGAGACTTTGTCAGGCCCTGTAAACTTGGGTTCACTGTTATGATGTCAGAACTAGTCTGTTTCATTGAGAATAAGTAAAAAGATAGGTGTTTATTTGGACATGCTTATTTGTTTCCAATACCGAAATTCACATCTGAAGAGTTTATAGGGACTAGAATTTGAAAGGTATGAAAATGGATGAGGTACAGGATTGAGAAACACACACAAGGTCTTTAATCATTGGAGTGTTTTAAAACACAGCATAGTCAAACATGAATTCTTACTACCAGGAGAAATTTTTAATAGTGCTACCTTTGATGCCATTCATTGTCCAAATATTGCTACAGTAGATGGAAAGAACATTGCAAGCTACCTGAAAAGCCTGCTTTGGTGTCAGTTCTACAAATAATAAGGCAAATGAATTAGGCGGAATATGTACTTTCTTCAGAACTATATAATAATGTTTGTAATCTCTTCTTCCAGAATCTGGATGCTTTGCATGACCACCTGGCTACTATTTACCCGGGTATGCGAGCCCCTTCGTTTAGATGCACTGATGCGGAGAAGGGGAAGGGACTCATTCTGCATTACTATTCGGAAAGAGAAGGTCTCCAGGATATTGTCATTGGAATAATCAAAACAGTAGCTCAACAGATCCACGGTACAGAAATAGATATGAAGGTAATATCTGAAGGGATGTACACACTGGAAGTTTATGTCATTAAGACAAAATCAAAAAAAATAAAAGTCAAGTGATGGCAAACAACCATTTCAATTGCTGCTGTCCTCTGTGAAGCAGTGGCATCAGTACTGACTCAGGAAGATCTGTCATCATTTGTGTTGGTTTCAAGGACAGGTCAGCCATGTGCTGGGAAGGCCAGCACTAATTTGCAAACAGACCCAATCGGCAACAGTTCAGAACAGTATCCCCGTATTCAAAGGAGGTGACATTCAGAAATTTAGTAATGGGTTATTTGGGGTGCTTTTTTCCACTTTAATTTATATTTGGCATATATTTCTTACTATGTTCTGTGAGAACACAGATATTTTGTCTCTGTGTCCTAGATTCTTCATCTATGTGCAAATAGTGAGGCTGATGTGCATGGATGAGGACTGCCTGGCGAGCAGTGTTGTCCTCCCTGCGTGCCAGGAGCCTGCGTGCCAGGTCCTTCCCAGAACCAAAATGTGTTTGTGGGTCTCATAGTGTCATTGCGTGACAGTGTGGCTGGATAAACACCTGCCACCCGAGAAGTGGAAAAATGTTCCTCAGTCACAGAGTTTACATAATGTCATGTGTGCTAAATCACTTGTGAAACGGCAAAGAGCCTTCTGCTTTGTGTCCATAGGGAGTAACAGAAAGATTAAATTGATCAGGCCTTGCATATGTAATGGTATAAAATCAGAGCTTGATCCAAGGTGCAGATATATCTAGGGAAAAACGGCAAATGAAAGCTTTTTGGTGCTAGAAATATTGCAACTAATATAAAATACTTACCATCAAGTAGAAAAGACTCTAAGCAGGAACAACAAGCATTTTTTTTTTTAATTATTTCCTAGCCACATTACATTTCTGGCGCAGTCTCATTGTATACTTACTCCGAAAATCAGTCCCAGTTTCATGAGTGCTTCACATGGTCTCGCTCAGATAAGAGATTTACAAGCAATCCCACAAATACCCACAAAGGTATTTGTTTTTCTATATGAGATTTTAAGTTTTCTTCTTATAAGCTAGCTCAGATTTATAGTGAATGGCTAGTTCTGTGTAGTGATGGTGATATACTTGTTGTTCTTGTTTAGATTCTACTTTGTTTAAGTTTAAACTTTTATGTTTAACACAGCAGGTGTTAGTAATCAGATATGGAAGGATGCAACGGAATCAAAACAATCCTCTTCTTAGGTCCCTGTTTATTCAAAATGTCAAGACAGACAAGAAGGACCGTGTTGGAAAGTTGGCTGCAAGAGTGCTGAAGCTGTTGCTTGACAAGCATCTCTTTTGGTAGCAGAAGAAGCTTCTGCAGTCCCCCTTTCTTACTGCTCAAGCTTGTCCTACAACAGCTTCTTCAGCTGTGTCTCTCCAGCTGTTAAAATAAACTAGACCGAGGAAATGATCTGGGTTCAATATAACAGGGTTTTTTTTCTGGGTTATTTTTACCCACGTCTGTTCTTGTATGTGGTTTGGTGTTCTGTCTGTTAGAATTCTGTCAGCGTAGTCAAGGGGACGTGCAGAGACGAAAGGGTCGGTGGGACAGAGGAGAAATCTGGGTTGTGCAAAGCAGCTACCAGAACAGGCTTTTGACAAACTGTGTCCTCAATCTGAATGTTACTTTGTTAAGAAGATTGTATCAGACAGTACCCACCTCAGATTTCTCACAAATAATAGATGTTCCAAAGAAGTTTTAATATTTATTCTAAATTTACTTGTCATTTTCATTTGACTTCGTTAGGCTTTCCTGGAAATTTTATTGTTGTACTGTAATTAAATTGACATTTAATAGTATTAGTCAAACTTACTGTAAATGAGCGCAAAGTTTAAGTTAAATCCAAACTATTCTTCCAGACTCCCTGAGCCAAAACCTCTAAACTGAAGAAAGTGTATTTTTTTTCCTCTGTTAACCTTTTTTTTTTTCTCCCCTTGTCCCTATTAGAAAGTCATGTGCCCTCAACCCTGAACTTATTCTTGCCTCAGCTGATTAATAAAGCCAAGCTTTTGACACCTTTAATGTGACATTACATAGTGCTTTACTCCACAGGTACTTACAAAGTTCAGTGGTAGATAAGCAGAGAAAAATCAGCTACTTGTTTCTGTAAGGTGAGAGTGCTAAAATTTGCAGCTTATCTACACGGACAGTGAAAGTCTCCCTCCATTTCTCCGCAGTTAATGATTAATAAGTCACATTAATAGTATAGAGTGAGGCTTTTAAAGCAGAGTAAGTCTACCATTGTGGTACCCGCCTAGTTTTGCACTACTCAAAAAAACAAGAAAAGGAGAAAAAAAATGACCAACTTCTTTCATCTCAATCCCTTGCCTCATAATTTAATAAATTAATGCTTTCATGGCTAACAGCTTTTTGGGCTTTTAGTAATGCATTGTTTGAAATAGCACAGCACAGAAAAACAATTTTTGGTTTGGACTTTAGTTAGAATTTTGCTCAAAGAATATATTTGTTTTGGAACTGATAAGAGCTTCAGTTCCTAGCCCTAAGGGTCTGATGTTATTATGGCAGTTCACTTCCAACTTGGAAGAACAGAGCTGAGATTCCGGAATTATCCTTCCAATCCTATCCTTCCTATCCTATCCTCTTTATCCAAAACATTTTCATAAAAGTCCAACACAGGACTGCTTTACTAAGTTCTGAAGTTCTCTTTATATAAGTGTGAAGTTAATATCTGCAATTTGTTTTTTAATACTTTATTATCCACTTTTCTTCTCAAGCTGTTTAGAAGAAATGCTTACATAAATCTGCTTAAGGGAATACATGCTTCTAAGTCTGTATTTTCATAAGATTTTGCTTGAATTTGTCTTATGTGTTACCAGTTTCTGTGAAGGTGATCGTAGATCTTAATCGTTTACAATAATACTGTTTTTATTTTGTTCAGTAGGTAGATTCTTGTCACACAGTCATAGAATAGCAGAGGTTGGAAAGGGACCTCTAGAGGCCATTTTGTCCAACACTCCCTGCTCAAGGCAGGCCGCCTAGAGCCAGTTACTCAGACAGCTTTTGGCCGTCACTAGGTATGGAGAGTCTGCAAACGCTTTGGACAACAGGTGCCAGCACTCAATTTCCCTCGCAGTAGAAAAGTGTTCCTGATATTCAGACAAAATGTTTTGTGTTTCAGTTTGTGTCCATTGCCTCTTGTCCTGTCACTGGACACCAGTGAAAATAACGTGGCTCCATCCTCTGGGCACCCACCCTTCAGGTTTTTGTACACATTGCTGAGATCTTCCCAAGCCTTCTCTTCTCCAGGCTGAACAGTGACAGCTCTCTTAGCCTTTCCTCTTATGGGAGATGCTCCAGTACCTTAATCATCTTAGTGGCCCTTCACTGGACTCTCTCCGGTAGCTCCATATCTGTCTTGTACTGAGAAGCCCACAACTGGACACAGCACTCCTGGTGTGGCCTCTCCAGTGCTGAGTAGAGAGGAAGGATTGTGTCCCTCAACCTACAGAGCAAACCTAAGGAATCTCATGATCACAAGAGGAAAAATTAATAATGAGAAAAACATATGTTTTTGTTTTGGGTGGAGAAATAGCTAAATAGAAAAAAAAAGTATCATTTTATTACCTTTCTGCAGTTTCACACAGGACTATTTTATGTATCTAGAGAATCATAGAGTCATATGGGCTTGGAAGGGACCTCTGGAGATCATCTAGTCCACCCCCTCTACCAGAGCAGGTCTACGTAGAGCATGTTGCACAGGAACTTGTCCTGGCGGGTTTTGAATGTCTCCAGAGAAGGAGACTCCACCACCTCTCTGGGCAGCCTCTTCCAATGCTCTACCACTCCCACAATAAAGAAGTTCCTTCTCACGTTTAGGTAGAACTTCTTATACTCAAGTTTGTGGCCGTTTCCTCTTGTCCTGTCACTGGGCACCACTGAAAAAAGACCAGCCCCTTCATCCTGGTACCCTCCCTTTAAGTATTTGTAAGCATTGATCAGATCCCCACTAAGCCTTCTCTTCAGACTAAAAAGACCCATGTCCCTCAGCCTTGTAGGAGAGATGCTCCAGGCCCTTAATCATCTTTGTGGCCTTTTTCTGTACCCTCTCCAGCAGTTGCCTGTCCTTCTTGAACTGGGGAGCCCAGAATTGGACACAGCATTCCAGTTGGGGTCTCACCAGGGCAGAGTAGAGGGGCAGGATGACCTCCCTTGACCTGCTGGCCACACT
>BJBW01000506.1:44578-71045 GCA_004320125.1 Scolopax mira | reverse complement strand
CACCCTGGGCCAGGCTCTCACCACCCTCACAGCAAAGAAGTTCTTTCTGGTACCTAATCTAAATCTCCCTTTTTCCAATTTAAAACTCTTCCCCTTTGTCCTGTCACTACCCAGCTCCCTTCAGATATTGGGAGGCTGCTCTAAGGTCTCCCTGGATCCTTCTCTTCTCCAGGCTGAACAACCCCAACTCTCTCAACCTGTCCTCACAGCAGAGGTGCTCCATCCCTCTGATCATCCTTGTGACCCTCCACTGGAGCCATTCCAACAGACCCATGTCCTTCCTGTGTTGAGGACTCCAAAGCTGGACACAGAGCTCCAGGTGGGGTCTCACCAGAGCAGAGCAGAGGCGTAGAATCACCTCCTGTGACCTGCTGGCCACACTTCTCTTGATGCAGCCCAGGATGGGGTTGGGTTTCTGGGCTGCCATTGCACACTGCTGGGTCATGTTGAGCTTCTCATCTACCAACACCCCAAAGTCCTTCTCCTCAGGGCTGCCCTCCAGCCATATCCTTATCCACTGAGTGGTCCATCCATCGAATCTATGACTTTCCAATTTAGAGACCAGGATGTCATGCGGGACCAGTGTCAAACGCTTCACACAAGTCCAGGGAGATGACATCTGTTGCTCTGCCCTTGTCCACCAGGTGTGTGGCAGTATCATAAAAGGCCACTAAATTTGTCAGGCATGATCTGCCTGGTGAAGCCATCTTGGCTGTCTCAAATCATCTCCTTATTTTCCATGTGCCTTAGCAGAGATTGCAGGAGGATCTGCTCCATAATCTTGCCAGGCACAGAGATGAGGCTGACCGGCCTATAGTTCCCTGGCTCTCCTTCTTTCCCTTTTATGAATATCAGGGTTATGTTCCTCTTTTTCCAGTTTGTGGGGCTTCGCCAGTGTCACCATTTCTCAAATATGATGGCAAGTGGCTTAGCAACCTCATCTGCCAGCTCCCTCAGGACCCGTGGATGGATTTTGTCAGGTCCCATGGACCTGACGAAACCCAGGTCGTCTCAACCCAGACTTTTTTCTCACTTTTACAATTCTCTCCCCCATCCCAACGCGGGGGAGTGAGTGTGGGTTGATGTGGTGCTTAGCTGCTGGGTGAAACTACAACACAGAGGAATACAGAGATTTAAAATCTTTGAACGTTTTGCAATACCTGGAAGAGAATTTTGCTGCTGCTTAACTCGTAAGATTCCGTGCCAAGAAAGCCTTTTGTCACTGCCAGTGCAGTTCCTGTGGTACTTCTGTGCCTGGCCAAGGGGCAAACACAGACAGGTGCCTTTCATGGCTAGCCGTGATGAAGTTTCAATGAGGAAGACAGCCATAGCAAAATTCATTTTTCCTTCCAAATAAAGTCTATTTCTATGGTGGAACCCATTATCAACAAGAAAATAATCTACTTTTGTTCAAGAAAAAGTATAACTAAAAACAAAGTTGCAGCTTCTGCAAGAAAAAACAAAACAAGACACAAACAGATAAAAAAGCCGAAACCCCATATACTCCTGTAAGATGGACTGATTAAATTGCACAAATGGAGATTTTTCACTTGAGATAGTCCATACTAGGCACTTGCTGACAATTTCTCATGTAGTTCCAGAGCTCTAGTATCTCCATTAGCTTTGGCATTTTCTATAAGCACCTGCAGAGAAAAACAAAAAAATGAGAATTTAACATTCCACTGTTATTATTTTACTGGCAATCTCAAATGCATTTTAATTTCTGCTATGCAGTTTCCCATAAGCCCTGATAGGACATATTTAACTCGACACAAATCAGTTTCCTTAAAACATCAGGCAGCTAAAACCCCCACCTTCCAGCGACCTGCAAAACCCATGCCCACTTGCAATGAGCTGCAGCAGCATCACTTGAGGCTGAGACCAAGTCTGATGAGTAAATTACCTGCTGGCAATTAAACGAGCAGAGACAGATGAGACCCATCACCCTCCTGACAGTACATTTGTACAAATTTAAATTTGCCAAACAAGACCACTCTTAGCAGCTACTTACACAAAACTGCCAAGGTATCCCTTTTGCCTTCCCTATTTAAATTTACCCCTCTTTGATTTACTTTCCACACTCCCTATTTCCATCGTTTCTACCAGTTAAAAAAGCTCCCGTGACGACCAAATGTTCACAGATGTTCATAAAGCTTCTGGGACTTCTCTCAAAATCCGATCATTTTATACATATTAAAAAGGAAAACCATGAAGTAGAATCAGGCAAATCTTTACTCGAGCCACTATTTTTATAGTGCTCAGCGGTGGAGTACAGATGACTTTGCAGAAGCAATGAGATCATATAGGGGCCATCTGAATTCATTAATTTCACTGGGTTTTTTTTTGAACCGGTGTGCCTGTGTATGAATTTTTGTCAATGCTGAGCCTGCCTGATATGTGGTACCTCCAGACCTACTTTGTTACGGATTCAGCATTTCACCAAGGAATGGCTTTTAATCTGGGCAAAAGAGCTCATTGTGCCAGCGAGGAGATTATTAGGTGAATGCATTCAGAGTCTGAGTAGCAATTAGCAGCCAAAATGAACCACCCCCTGTTTTGCAGCATGTGAAAGAGCTGTGTGGATTAGTGAATTTGACCAAATCCATTTGTGAAATACTATCAACGGAGACCAATGTGCTCTGTACTGTGAACTGAAAATTATGTACCATTAACAAAATAATAAATGTCTTAAGTACAGCACTCAACTGTCCAGATCTTCTTGTTCAAGGACACCACACTGTTCCAGCCAGGCTACAGAGAATTAACATTTTTAGTGCGTTAATATGTTTTGGTAAAGTTGTGACAAAACGGTGACTGCGAAGTCAGTAGTAGAATTCTTGCCAGTTTGGATTAGAGAGAGATTTTATTGTTTGTTTTTCAGTAGTACTGCATGGAGGAATGGAAGACTTTCAAACAAACTGGATGCAATTTCAAAAATTGAGATACATTCTTTCAGTATAGAATCCTTAAGCACTGCAAGCTCTGGGGCAGGCAAGCCAGCACCTCTCTTCCAAGTTGCACCAGACAATCTTTAATGTAAATAGATTGAATTTCTGTATAAAATGGAAGTCTCTATATACAGAAGTCTTACTTCTATTAACTCGTGGTCATCTTTGGCGTGCAGGTGCTGCAGGAGGTACCAGCGTGCCACTGACGCTATGGTTTGTGGAATCCCTGGCTGATACACCACTCTCTCCAACATTCGACGGGTCTCCCTAGAAACATAAAATCAAAATACAATCCAAATCAAACACAACTGACCAGGTGGAATGTAACACACCAGTATCCCGGAGAAAGCAGCAATGATCAGGAGCAATGTATGGGCATGTCTTCAATTCCACAGTGCCCAAGAGAGCGAGGCAGCAGAGCTGTGCAATCCTTGGGTTCCTATAGCTGTGCCTAGAATGCTAATTAATACTGCCACTGTTGTTAGGCTTAATACACTATACTCAAGTTAATGCTTTAACTAGCAACTAACTCAAACTAGATTGACACAGCAGATTTTGTGACTGCTGCTATAATATGATAAACATCACGCTGTCTGTCAACTCAGTACAATCTCTGATTTCAGGTATTCTCCTTTTTTAAGGCCTATAAACCAGATCTTTTGGAAGACAGTGCACCTGAGAGAAGCAGGTATTATAATAAATCTTAATGATCCCAAGAAAATTTAATATTACACACAGACGTATTTAATCTAGGCAAAAGGTCCTGAAGTTCCTGCAAACACAGAGGCAGGATGTAAAATTGCAGGAGAGAAGGGAATTGGTCTGAAATTCTATTTGGGTGATATTACCTCCCAAGACTGTCAACTTATAGCTAACCAAGACATTTTCAAATAAGAAATCTGGCGGAAACACAATTAAGTTTAGGGATGTCATATTCCCTCACTGGTACTCCATCAAGTTTGGCTCTTGTTTCAAGAATTCTGTCCTGTATAAGAAATGCGATTTTTCAGTACACTGTGATTTAATAGCCTGTTGAGAGGTTACATCTATTTTTTGTTTGCTACTAGTAGTTAAGATTAATTTCTTGTTTCAGGATTTTGAAGCACTTATAGGCAGATGCAATTAGATCTTGCGATATACCTTACTGTTCACTTAAGTTATATCTGAAGTTGTTTTAAGACTGATATTAATTGATTAAATAAGTTTTCAGCCCATTTTTATTATAATCAACAACAGTCACATTCATGGTACGCTGCCGGTCATCTTTTTAAAAGCCCATAGAGAAAGTAAGACAGTTTCTTTAGTATATCCATAAAACCAGGTGAAATTATTGAGCAAAACCATCGAGAATATTCTATAGCTCAACCAAAAATACTGTAAAGAGAAAAACTAGATTTAATAATTGAACTCACAAAGCAGGAGGCTCCAAGTGCCCTCCCCTAAATTCTCCTCCCCTTCCTCAAAAAGGCACATGAGCGCCCAGCTGTTTGTGAACAAACATCAACTTTGACTGTGAGCCCAATTTAGGATTAAAATTAATTCCAGCGGTAGGTAGTGATATTTGCTTCCACTGTGCACTTCAAAAAGATCTTTGAGAAATGTATAGATTTCATGATTAACTCATTTAGGTAACGTGCTATTAAAATAGCTTACAGCTGTTTTTCTCTTAGTATGAAGGTCATATATTTTTTTTTTTAGAAAAGGAAGAAGATTCTGATGGTTCTTTCTCCCCACACTACTAATCCTTTCCTCTCTTCAAGAATTAATTCCCGTCTTCAATTTTCTTTTAGTTCTTGGAGCTAGATCTGGGGATAATGATCACCTGCACCTTTGAGCAGTGCTCCATGGACACTGAACAGATCACACCTACCTCGCGCCCATTTTGCGGTTATACTGCAGCAGCGCTTGCAGGAGAGCTGCCAGGGGGCAACGAGAAAGCTTCAAAGCTTCAGTTGTTGCCTCCTGAACCAAGGATGGCCAATGTTCGTTTGAGACATTAGCCTAAAATAAAAGAAAAAAAGAAGCAGCTTTACTGTAGCATGTAGTACAAATCAGTTTTTGTTTGCAGCTCTCTAGAGTAGGTTTAATTCAAGCTGTTCTGAGTTATATAAAGTATCTGGCAGGTTAGAAACAGATTTTAAAGAAAAAAAAACAAAAAGCAAACCAAAATTACAAACAACAACAAACAGTTGTTAGAAAAGCCTGGAAAAGTCATGGTAAATATTCTAGGACCAGCCTTGCCAGCATTCCACTTGCTCGTTTATGCAAACAATCTTTTTTTCCATACATGTTTTAGTAATGCTTGTTTTAATCAAAAACCCTTGTTTGCTCTTCACCTTGTAAATTTTCATCCCATGTACCAAATTGCCCAATAGAGCAACTATTGAACTATAATCCCTATATCTTTTGTCTTAAGAAAAATCCTATTATCCCCATTGTGTCCAGAGAGCATTCAAACCACTGTAGCCGAAGCAACCCCCGAATTCTCATTTGGACAGATAATGGGGAGACAAGTAATTTTCAAACACAGAGCTTTCTTGGATCTGTTTTTTACCAGGCTTTTGCACGTTTCATTAAGCCTGTGCAGATTAGAGAGATGGAACAGAAATCCACTGATCAGCTGCTCTGCTCAGGCAAAAAAGCAGAGATGAGATAATCAATTTTGTACTAATTACATTTTTAAACAAAGTCTTGTATATTCTCAGGCAGTTCAGGCCAGCATTTGAAGAAGTATTAATTAAGCTAGAGGGCACCTAGCAACCTGTGGAGATATTTAAGAGCAATAAGAAACAGGGAGCAGGCCACTAGAAAACTGTAAGAATCATGGGAGGAAAAAACTGACCCTTGACAAGTTCTGCCACTTGAAGCAAATGGCTTGTGAGAAAGAAACTTGTCTACACTGAGGGGGACTCTCTTTCCCCACCAGAAGAAACAGCTTTGCAGCTTTATCCCTGGCAAAACTGCCTGCTTTTTCTTACATAAGCACTCAGGATAATTGGGGTTCCTTTGCCTGATTTGGCTTATGGCTTATGGCTGTTAGCTCAATCACCTGTTAAAATACAGGAAAAAAAGTTAGCCAAGATCACAGCAGTATCTATCTTTTACACCAGGCTTTAGAGAAAGCCTGGTAGTGCACTTCAACTTTCTAGAGTGACAACACTTAAAAAGAACAGACACTCGCCAAGAATGTGAGTTATGTTCACCTGGCCCCTCGGTGCAAGGAGTAGAATAATTTTCCTTTTTACACTTCCCTTAGATTGTCTTTATGCTTCAAGGCAAGACACCATCTCTAGAAACGACCATACAGCATAAAGTTACTTGAAACTCGACTGAAGTCTGCATGCAGAGGTGCTTATTAAGGCAGTTGTCTGAACAGAGACTTGCACGGTACATCAATTTGGATGATCAGACTGAATCTGTTATTAGAGAAATAAGCCTTCTTATTGAACAAGTTAGCTTTTTTTATGTCTGCTTATTTCACAGGAACATCTCTTACAAAGAGACATTGTAAAAACAGTCTACATCCTCTTGCAGTCTCATTTGGTTCTCTAGTTGCAATTCATACAACGCAGTCATTTAAGCAGAGGCTTCATTTAAAGACTGCAGAAGCCCTATAAACTCCTATTAAATCATGCAGTTCTGCAATTTTGATTATCCTACCGTGCAGACTTCCAGTGCAAGCATAGCAAGGCCGAGCAGGCTGGACAACTTCCCGCTCCAGCTGCCCTGCTGTGATGCCAACTGCAGACTCTTCCTGTAGCACATCTCCGCTCCAACCATCATCCTCTGGGACTGATACACTTTTGCCAGCCACTGAAAAAGACAAACATCCAACAAAACCAGTTACGGAGCCACCAAAACACACACCTGTTAGGTAATATCCTTTAGTTCAATTTATGAGGCCCCCACAGCACACCATTAGCTAAAACACCACCGCCTGCCCAGCCCTCGTTCCAACAATACTCTGTACTCTTGTTTTCTGCAGGAAAATGGGCTGGCAATGTATCTCAGTACAGTAATTTATTCCAGAGTTCCCCTGACCACCCATGGACAGCTGTTTGATAGGTGTCTTAACCTGGGGACTGCTCAAAGGTGAACAAATAACACAACTGGCTTTGCAAAAGTCACCCTTTGGACCAGAAGAACAATGTGTGGTGCCTCATTCCTCTCCAGATGTTCTGTAGAGATGAAAAGATAATTTTTTTTGCTCTGGAACAAAAGTTTTTCCAGCCCATCTGAGTAACACCAAAACCATGAAAGACATTATGATGTGAGCCCGAGATGAGACTTGGGCTACAGAACCCAACAGGACAAGCCAGATGGGCAAAGGAAGTAGCCACGGGCATCTGTGCAGAGTTTCATGCTGCCCACTCCACCTGCACAAGACGTCCTGGATTTGCTCATAAAGACAAGGAAAAGGATTCTAACTTCTCCCTCTTTAATTCTGTACTCACATCTCATTTATCAAAGCAGATTCAGCCACAAGTCTGCATATCCATGACACAATATGCATCAAGATGATAAGCCACATTTAAAAATATTTTTTGCTGGGTCACCAAGACAACAAAGAAACATAAAACCCCCCAAATTCCCTTGCTTTTAAGCTAGCCAAAGACCACCTGGTGTTAGAAGGGGCAAAATCTCTAACCCCTTCTGATGGACAGAAGTTATAGATCATTAAGAAGAGACACGTGGGAAAGTATTTATTAGTGCTAGTGAGATTGTGCCTCCTTGACACCAAGCTGCAGGACTGCTTTGTAAAGTAGAACATCAATTCATGCACAGAAAAAAAAAAGGTTTTTTTGGCCTCAGTTCTTTGTTGCTGAAGATACCTAGCACTCAAGATGTGAAGGAGAAGAGAGCCCTCACGCAAAAGCACAACAGCAGTTCTGCTGGATCAGCTTTTCTCTACTTTCCTGGTAAAGCCATAGCATAAAAAGAAGAACAGCCATCAGATGAGGAGCTCAGCAGCACTCCTAAATCTTGCAAAGCAAATAATAAGCCAAAAATTTAAGCAAAAAGCAAAGGTAATGGCCTCTTTAACTTAGTAAAACTGTAAGGCATCACAGCAGCTGAATAAGACAAAATATTTATCAAACTCCTAGGAAGACTAGAGCCAGAAAACATAAAAGCATAAATCTATCCATTAGGAGCAGATACAGCAGCCAGGCTTTTTCAGACTGCTATCCAAGCCCTGAAAAGTATCTTCTTTAATTGAAGACTGAAAGGATCTTTCTCAGAGCTATCTTCTCAGTGGCCCAGATTTAAAAAAGCAAACCAACTCTTTAACCCCCCCAAAACAACACACACTTTCAGTTCACTTCTCTCTGCTGGTAAACAAGATGATGCTTGGCTATACAAGGGGTGTGTGAAGAATATATGTAAGTCCTAACTCCATTTTCAAAATAGTTTACTAAAAAAGGATAAAATCACGTCTTGTGTGGCCCTGTATTTTGCAAATCTGATCTGAATGTGTTCAGAAAGATGAAGCCTCAGAAGGCAAAGAAAAATGCATCAAAAAGAGCACCTTTCCACAAATGAAACTCAGACCTTGCAGCAGGGAAGAGCATCTGCAGCCTCGTAACAGGTGAGATAACCACCCCTAGACAGCCGCGCACTGATTTTGTAATCCTTACTGAATCTTTACTGAATCTTACCACAAACAGGGCTTTATTTTTTGCAGCAGGCAGAGGAAGCACCATAAATCCTACAGAACCATGGGAAAGACTCTAAAAGTTCACGGAGCTTTTCTAAACAACGTGCTGCTAACACTGGTAAAGGAAGGCAAGTTAACTGTAACTAACAGCAACGGTTAGGAAATAAATAACTAAGTGTTGCATCACCAGAAAGATCCCTTGGCATGTGTGAGACAGGCTCCTCAGGCTGTCTCACAGAAGCAGCATATGAAGCAAGTTATAGCACCTTCACACTGAAGTAAAAATGATCTCTAGTGATGCCATGGAAGGCAGTGAGCAAACAATGTTACTGGGAGCAATTTCTCTTCCCTGAAGACTCAGCTTATGGAAAAGATTGGTGACACCTGACGTCAGGCCATGGAGAAAGAGACTTATTCAGGTTTTCAGACCCTGAATAAGGAATTTTCTGTAATCACATTAGGAAACAGTTTACTTCCATCTATTCTTATGGGCTACGAAGTATCCCACTGGTTTCTGCTCACAGATCCCTTAAGGTATGGGTCCCAGTCAAGTTGTAATTCTGCCTCCATGCCTGCTTGCTCTTATGAACACTCATTATTTCAACTATTAAAGAAGATTATCATAACGTTACAAATTTATAAAAGAAAAGAATATAAAAGAATGGAACGTAAGCTGTTTTTTTCTGTCACTGGCTGACAATAAAAGCCAACAGTGAAACAAACCCTCGCCCACATATAGTGCATACTCTGCTGAGCAGCACATCCAGTTCAGGGAGGGGACCCACCCTTACCTGCCAGGCTGCAACTGAAGTCGAGCTGGCCATGACCGTCTTGTGAAGCTCCTCCAGGACCTTGTCTGGAAGTTCTTTGTGAGTCTGCAACAGCTGCTTACACTGAATTTGTCTCAACAATAAAAACAGAGCTGGGTGCTCAGGGCAGCTTTTTAAACCCTAAAACCAAAAGAAGGCTCAACATGATTATCAGAATTATCATTTTCAAATATCAGAAGATACTTTGATGCTTCCATTTTGGTCTTTACAGAAAGCAGCATTTGCAAGAGCTCTCAGAATGATTCCAACATGGCATTTTTCTCTTGCTCTGCACAAAGGAGCATTCCATAAACTGACACATGAAAATAGCGATGCACAGAAACACAGAACAAAATAGAGTTGGAAGGGACTTCTGGAGATCATCCAGTCCAACCCCCTGCCAGAGCAGGGTCACCCAGAACAGGTCCCACAGGAACATGTCCAGGTGGGTTTGAATGTCTCCAGAGAAGGAAACTCCACCACCTCTCTGGGCAGCCTCTGCCAGGGCTCTGTCACTCTCACAGGAAAGAAGTTCTTCCTTATGCTTAGATGGAACTTCTTATGTTCAAATTTTTATCAATAATCTCTTGTCTTGTCACTGGGCACCACTGAGAAAAGACTGGCCCCATCCTCCTGACACCCCCCTTGAAATATTTATAGGCATTGATCAGATCCCCGTCTGTCTGCTCTTCTCCAGACTAAAAAGACTCAAGTCCCTTGGTCTTTCCTCAGCAGAAAGATGCTCCAGGCCCCTCATCATCTTTGTAGCCTCTGCTGTACCCTCTCCAGCAGTGCCCTGTCCTTCTGGAATTGGGTAGCTCAGAACTGGATACAGTAAATAAATTTTCAGTGAATATATCCTCAAAATACTTTTGAATTCCATCCTACATCTTGTACCTGTCCTACCATTAGAAGCACAGACAGGCAAAGGGTAGACCTCTGTGGGAATGAGAAAGTTGGAGATGTGCCACTGAGCGAGAATTCGGCAGGTGTTCTTGTATTGATGGGAAGGAGGCCTTGAGATCAGTAAAACAATGTCCTTATATGGTGATGTGTGTGTGGTCTGAAATGTAGCAAACAGATAGCAGTGTACCGAAAGAGTAATGTTTTGTTAGCCAGGAGGGATAAACATTTAGATGTAGCCAAGTGTATTGCTCACAAGGATGTATGGACATCCACTTGTGACCTATCTGTGAAAAGAGCACAACGCATGATCAAAAGACACAACCTATATATGCTGGAAAAGTGAAACAATAAATGTCTTCGCTTCACCACTTAGTGAAGTGCCTCGTGTGCCACAGACCTCTTGTTCTCCTTTGGCTTCATGAGTTTTTGACTAATGGAAGCAAAAACCTGTCCTGCAGCAAAAGGTGACTTTGAGCATGTTCCAAGCAATTTGAATTCTCCCAGCTAAGGTGCTTTGTCCTCACTGGAACTAAACATCTCCTGTTCAATAAAAGCAGATACCTAGAGAGTGTTGTTCAGAGCAAACTTATGAAAAAAAAGCATAAACAGATAATCAGCCACCTGTTGCTTTACCTTCTAGGGTGGAACATATGGAGCTTCTGGAAATCACACTACATGTTATTTTATCTGTTCAAATCACAATACTTACAAGAATTGTAACTCAAACCAGATTTGTGCTAAGAAACAACATTTGTAATTTTCACCCATTTTTTAATAAAACAAAGTCTGTTGTCTGTGGGTCCTTAAGAAGATGCTGCTTTGCAAAGAACACATAGACATGCAAAGACTTTCTGAAACACAACAGTGGCTACTAGTATTTGCTGCAATTTTCTGCAATTAATAAGTGTAGAATCATGTTGCCTCTATCACATTGAGCAACTGCAGTTCCTGACTCCTCACACCCAGTTATATTGCTTCTGAGAATCCTGTGGTACAAAACAGTCAATGAGTTTGTGGTACCAGAGAGGGGTAACTTGTTTCTTCACAAATGGCAGTCACAGACTGCACTCTCCCCAGGCAATTTATGTAACAAAACCCAAAAAAAATCCCATTGTAACCTTACCCATGCCCAGATACCACCTTGTATGCCTAGAAATCCTGTCCTTAATGTAAGACAGGTCAGTAGACATGGTGGCCAGAAAAGGAACACACCTCCTCACCAAACAAAGAGACAAGAAAGTTCTTCCTCCTACAAAACCAGCATATTCACAGAATCTGAGTTTTCTTTTTGTTGTTGTTGTGTTTTATTGTGGGATTTTTTTATGGTTTTATTTTTAAAATCCCTTTCCTGTTAATACAGAAATGCCATGAGCAAGGAGCACGTTTGCACAGGAGTAGCAATTTTCCTTGATGTAAGTCAGAGATGTGTGCTGCTGAGTTAATTTGGTTTTCTGCTTATCTTTTGCCAAGTCTTCCCTTCATGAACACATGAAACACACAAGGATGCACACACTTGAGGCTTATTAACACCCTGTTCCCCTTCTACAACTGTGATGTTTCAAGACTTTTCTTCATAATAATTAAACCTGCAGCATCCACCTCTGGCTCCGAAATGGAATACCAACACAACAAAGCAGAAGACATTTAAGTCCTCTGCAAGCTTCCTACCCAGACTTCTTGCCTCAAATTTCTGTAACATTTTGCTTAATACTAGGCTAATGAACAAAGGCAGGAAGGACAGGCCTTGGCTTTGTCATGTCATACGCTGCTTGTTTCACTAGCAGAGTTTTGGTGTTGCAAAGAGAGTAACTATCTCAGGGAGGAGGCAAAGTGCCAACAACTGTTGTATCTTGTAGCTCTGATGGAACAGACAGTTGCTCTTTCCAAGATTAGCTTTTCATAAAGTGCACACAAATCACAATTTCTGTACAGTTCTACCATAATCTAGCTGTACAATGGCATCATACCTTGGTACAAAGAGCTTCAGCTTCTGAGAGTTTGCCAGTCTCCTCTAGACTGGTAATAGCTTGACACAGACACCAGTCCTCAAGAGTCCGGATATAATTACGTGGAAGGTTATTCTCTCCAGCTGCAAAAACACATAAAACACTGAAATTACTGTATGTGCTGTAATGCCATACCATGTCACATGCTCTAGATCTGGTAAGGGACAACTTTTAGGAGCTCTTTCATTACAGAATCACCTGGGGTTGGGAGGGACCTCTGGAGATCATCTAGTGCAACCCCTGCTGGCCTCACCAGGGCAGAGTAGAGGGGGAGGATGAGCTCCCTTGAGGGGTCTTTTCATTAGTAGGACCATTAAAAGATGGTAAAATTGAAAGCAAGGGGGGACAACAGAATACACCATTTGAGTTAACAGTTTGAAAACAACAAATCAAACAGAGAATTTTAATTCCAGTTTTCAAAACTATGGACATTGAGCAAGACTGAGGCTGAGGTTATCCCTCTACTGGAAAAGTTAGAGGATTCAAGAGGGCCTTAGCCTTCCCTTCCATGCAGTGTTCCTGGTACACATCCACCCACCCATTTAGGCATCGAGTCCAGAAGTACTATTTTTAAAAAGCATTTGAGGCTTTGGATAGGAAAGCATTAAGTAGCTAACCCTAGCTGTGCATTAGCATTTAGCATCTTTATGTGATAAAATACAATTACAGCTCAAACGACAACCGAGCAATTCTCAGTTTACTTTCAAGTTTCTGAAATTCAGAGGAGTATTGCAAGCTTGAAGCATTACTATTTTATTTTTTTTAACTAGAGAACTTGTAGAGCTTACTTTTGGCTGAAACTGTAGACACAAGCATCATCTCCAGATCTGTTCTCTTTGGCTGGGTGTTATTTAGACAGACAATGGTGTTTTCAGCATGACAGGCTGCCATTAGCACTGCCCAGGCAGCGGGATTATCTAGAAAAGAATGGTTAAAGGCAACTCATCCCCACTCTAAATATGCTGGTAGTTCATGGTTGTTATCAGACTAAGCATAAAAACATCACCATCAATGGAACAACATGCTGTAAATAAAAGATAGCAAGAACAAGGAAAAGTAATTCAATCAGAGCCTTATGTCAGCTCAGCCCAAGACAGCTGAAAATTATTTGCCTCTAAGTAGTACAATAAGATGAAGATGCTGTTTCTAAAGCCAAGTAATGTATTTTTCCACTGGTGTGCCAACCAGAAGCTGCCAGTTTACTTCTGACTGCACCAATTAAACTCAATGATCAGTTAGAGCTGTGTAACTGGCAGCAAAGATCCCAAGTTGCCACCCACAGCTTTCAGTCACACACATTCGGTCTTTTCAGATCACTAGCATGAAAATTACAGCGATGGGGGCCAAATTCCAGTGTCAGATAATTCTGGTGTCAGCTTTTCCCTCACCAAGCAACCACGACTTGGAAGGGTGGTCCCTCTCCTGAACTGGAAAATGTAAATTTTCATCCCAAAGATAATGAATTTTGCCAGTAAAACGAAACAAAGCTTGAAGATCTAACGCGGTAAAATGTAAAGCATACTGCTTCTAGCAGGCATACTCTGGCATGTAATGGAGATTTTTAACTTGCAGCTACACTAAGGCATGAGAGTAAAATTACTGAAGAAGAAACAAGGTACAAATTAGCACTTGAAAACCCCACTAGATTTGCACTTCATACATTTAATGAAGATCATCATTTAGCAATAGGTGGGCAGTTGCCTTTAGTTTATAACCAGCATATTGTAGCAGAACATTTCCAGTCCGATTTCTCAAGCTAGATTTCTCTTCTGCTTGGTGTAGCACACTGACTCTGAGGGAACCATACGTTTTTCTTTTTATGTCTAACATACAAAATAAAACTTATCTCTTCTCATGCTGAGGGATTAATAAATTGCTCAAGTTTTCAGAAACAAGCCTTAAAACTCAGCAAAGTTTTTCTTCTTGTCTGGTTTAATTGCCCATGTCTAGACTTGGAATAACAGTTAAGATTTTAACTCTAATCATTCTCCCCAAAACATGCAAACCAACAAAACAACCCAAGAAACAACAAAACAATCCAAGAAAGGTAATTTTTTTTTGTTTGCACAGTAATTGTGTTTCTGATGGGTAAAAATAATCACTACTGTGTTTGACGAGTAACCTGGGCAGAGGTGAATTGCCTTCTGAATATTTTTCAGTGGATTATTTTTCTCATCTTCTAACATATGACATCCTGCTGCCAACTGATTAACTGCAATATTGAGCAGGACTTCCTATAAAACAGAACAAAATATAGTGTT
Organism: Scolopax mira; assembly: GCA_004320125.1. Lineage (NCBI taxonomy): Eukaryota > Metazoa > Chordata > Aves > Charadriiformes > Scolopacidae > Scolopax > Scolopax mira. The sequence goes on along the minus strand of BJBW01000506.1, from coordinate 56,459 downwards.
AGGTCCTTTCTATAAGTGATTAGATGGAATTAATTTTAGAATTGTTTTTGGAATTATAAAGAAAGACAAACCTTTCCATGGTTTACGTCAAGTACGTGTGCGACGTTTCCTGCCACAGCTCCCCCCTGTAAGATTAAAAAATAATAAATACATGACTTGGCTATACAGCTGATTAATTAAGAGATTTCACACAAAATGTAATACCAAGATCTTTCTATCTTTCCTAATCAGAATATAAAGTTTGCACAATGAGCTCTTTTCCAGGCCTACAGAAGGTTCTCTTTAGAAAGAATTAGGAAGAGACATCAAGGAAGAGATTAGGGCTCATCCATACGTTGTGTTTCTAGTTTTAGCCCCATGTAGAAAGGGGCTTTTCTTCAGGTGCTATTTCTGTTTACATAATTGACACAAATCAAGAGAGAAGAGCTAATTTATTTGGAGAAGAGCTAATAATAAGCATAAAAGCATCAAGTACCTACTGGCTAATGCGAAAACTGAAATTGAGCAGATTAACCACATTCAACACACATTATTCCTAATATATATTTATATACACACATCCTTATGCCTAAAACTAAACAAAATATTGTAATGCACTTACTTTTGCCTTTTGTGAGGCATACAGTGGAACCAGTCGAGACAGAAGAGACCAGAGAGCAGGATTACCAGGGTAACTGGGTAAAGAACAAGAATATTAGAATCTTCTGGTTTAGATACGAACCTGACCTTGTATAATTTGGCAGACAGTTGCTATAAAGTCCCAAATGAGTCTTTTTCCATTAAGAAAACAACAGCATGGTTGAAAATAGAAGTGGATAGTAATTTAACACAAGCAACACAAAACTGAAGTTATATGGCTGGCTAAAGAAATAGAGTGTACAATATGCATGTCAATGCTCATGGGAAGAAAAATAAACTTCAGGAGTATGGGTCTTGTCCTCATACTGTGAAGAACAAGGAATTTTAATTGCAGTTGGAGAAAAATGATTTGCATAAAGAATAGTTTCCAAAAACACTTGGGGAGACTATGAATGTTGCTTAAGGGTATCAATTAAAGTTGTCTTTTTCTAGAATGCTGAGGCCAAAACACACAATTAAACGCAGATGTTTAGCTAACAGAATGAACAGATTCAGAGGCTGTTGAATATTAAACATGAGCCCTAAAGACTTTTCTAGGTTGAAGGTTCTGTTCTATTTGATGAAAAATGCTTTCACAGAACAGAGAACCGATCTAGCTAACAAAGTTGCCATCAAAACAAAACCAGAAAACCCCAAACAAATCTCGAAACTTCTGCCATTTGATGCCATAAATCAGAAAACAAGCTTCTGTCAGCTGATGCTAGAACGCTGCAAGTGAACAGAAGTTTGCTTACTGCTCGAAGTAATCAAAACAATATGTTTACATGGCTATCTCTAAAGACAGACAAAAAATGTACCTGTGTATTGCTTTGGAGACTTCTCTCTGGACCTGCAGGTTTCTACCTTGCAATGCATAAACAGCAGATGCAATAAGGCACCTCTCATAAATCCCATCCTCCCCTTTTTCATGCTTCAGTAACTCTTTCAGGGCTGCTGTTGCAAGCGTGGCATCCTGCTTTACCAGTCCCAGTGTGCACAAAGCCTTCAGACTTTCTGTACTTGGCTCCTTTAATGAGCTGTTGGATCAGAGGGAGGGAAGGAGACACAAAATTTAGAGTGCAAATTAAACTTACTGTTAACACTGCAGTTATTTCTGAGTCCTCTTGCTCCTATATATCACATATGGTATGTACAATTAAAAGCCTCTACTATGGGATCATGGATCAAGCTGGATCAGCATCCCCGAGGCTCAGGATATGGAAACCAGCAGTGTTTATGTGCCATTTCAAGCACTCAGCTTACTGGCAACTGGCAAGCACTAGCACTGGCAACTGTTTTCTCTTCTTGAAGACATTGGTACTCCTAACTGCTATCAAACCAGAGTTGTAGTGAACAACTCCGTCTGAGAACAGGGATGTCCTGAGAAATCATGCCTTGGTTTACAGTTCCTGCATAAGGTACTTTGAGCAAGCTTTCCACCATCTAGTTTCAGTACCACCATTAGGTGCACTGTTCCCCTCATTTCATTATGAGAGGCAGTTTAACCTCCCATCAATAGCATTCCAGGCTTTATTGGAGACCTACTACGTACACTTACTGGTTTTTTTTTTCTGTGTATTTTTCCAGTAAAGGTGGACAATTCTTAAGTTAATCCCTTGATCTTCAACTCTGGTGAAAACAGTGAGCTCAGTAAAACCAGAGTCAAAGTCTTTCACTGAAGCACTAGTTGGGGGTGTTCTTACAAAAAAGGCAACTCAGTGAATTGCAACAGAGACTGAATGGAGGCAAACAACACCACAGGCCATGGCAGCACTAATGTGAAGTCACTTCACTGTCACGTCCTTAACATAACTACGAAATGAAGTGCTGCTTACTTTCACTTATCAGGTGACAAAGGACTAATCAAGCTTCTAATGATTATTTTTGCCTTCAAAAAAAGAGAAGAATGTAACCTTTTGATTCTATGTTTTGTTTTTGGTCACAAGCACCTGATAAACACAATCTTGAATAACCAGCATTACGTTGTCTGGTGCTAAGATGCTTCCCTCTGATGAGTAAGAAGTGGGATTAGCTAGACATCAGCTATAAAGGCATACTCGCTGCTAAAAATCTCTGTGCCAAGCTGCTGTGAGAAAAGAAAGGCAGCTTCTTGTTCAATAAAAACAATAAAGACACCTGTCTATTGGACTGGAATGCACCACTTTTGTTTCTGTTATAAAAATCTACCTTTCAGCACCGTGCAATACAGATCTAGACAAATTCACTGCAGTGTTACTTTCCTAAACCATTTACTGCCTTTCTTTTTTTCCTTTGAAACACAAAACACTATCATCATCTAGAAAACTCTCATTGTTGATATTTATGACATAAACAGAAGCCTCAGTGATTAATAGAAGTAGGCAATAGCAGGTTCCTAGCTAGTTAATCATCATTCACTCAGGATTTAGAGCTAGGTCATGGGCCTTCACTATTTCAGTAACCTCAGGGGTTTGCTGGCAAGATGGAGACTGTTCGGCCACTACAGGACTTCTCTACTGACAGAGGGTTGGTCCTGAGAGGTTGAGGTATCAGGCTACCAGGAGACTAACAATGACCCATGGGCTTTTAGCCTCCACAGCTCTGGAAAAGAAAAAAACATTCATGACTTAAGTGAACAACGGATACAGATATGTTTCTTTTCATGGGAAAGATTGTCCTTGCCTATGATGCTTGGAACACCAATGTTCTGGAGATTTCTGACTATTTAAACTGAAACTGGTATCATCAGTCATCCAGATTTCTTACAGCTAAAGAGCCAGACATTGCCCAGTGCTTGGGACAACTACAGATAATTCTCTTAAAAAATAAACCCATCAAAACTACCATTCAAGGACATGAGGCATCCAAACTGCCCAGCCCACTAACCCTTCCACTCCATACTGCTTTAAGAACATGGAAGAACATAGATGACACAAAATAGATATATCATGTGAACAAGCTTAAAAGAACACTGCATCCACTCTTACTTTTACTCTGCAACAAAAAAAGAAAATATCCACCTGAGACCCCCCAAAAAGTAAACTTGAGGATTCAGCAGTACTATAAATCATCATACACTGAGTATTATTCCCTTCACTCACCATTTAAACAGCAGTGTCTTTGCAGCATCCACTTTATTCTGTTTATATTCTATTATTGCCAAGGCAGTCAGGATATGCGCTTTATCTTGTTCAGACTCAGCTATAGACAAGGCTTTTTCATAGGCTGGCAAAAATTCAAGATTCAGAATTGAAGTAGGAGAAAAAACAAAAACACTGATAAAGCCTCTAGAAAGGAATGGTATTAGAACACACACAGGCACTTTAGTTTCAGGTTCACTGTGTTTTCACACATCAAATCATAGGCAGAAGACAGAAAGAGTTGTCTAAGACTTTGGAAATAACTGTATGCTAGGGAAAGCCAGATTTACAGGGCTGTTTAGAGCCTGGGAGTTGTTTATTATCTAGTAAGTGGAAAGAAAACTGAAAAGCAGTATTGGGATACCCAGAAAAAAAACCTAAAAGAACACAGTATAAATATTCCCCTGTTTATGTAAGAAATAGTGCTTCAGATGGGCACACATCACCCTCATTAAAAACTAAGATTTATTTAAAATGCTGAGCAGGCTGCTTCTTTGAGTGTTTACAACTTTACACTGACAGTGCAGTATCCCTTTTGGTGAAGTCTCACATCTTAGCAGTGCAGAATGCAGCCATACAGGACTTACAACTACCACTAAAAAGAAAGTGCTCTGAAAAGTGCTTCTACCAAGAACCGATTTTTTCCAGGAAAGTAATTTTTTGAGAACAAGAGAAGCCAAGAGCACAACAGGTTAATAGCAAGAATTAAACACCTGAAAAAATGTAGTTTCCCTTTGCACATTTGGATAGTTCTAGCACGTGCTGAACAGCCTAATGGTTAAAATAGTTGTGGAATTTGTAGTTATGCATTAGGACTGCAGGGAGTAAAATAAACTGAACTACAGCTAGGTTGGTCAGACAAATAAATTTTGTTAAAATTAATCTCAAGAGAAGTGCTCCACAGGGCTCTCCATCTGGCAGACGCTCACCTTTCCTGCTTTCTTCCAAGAGTCCTTTCTTGAAGTAGGCCAACGCTATCCCCACAATGCCATCAAACTCGGTTAGGGGTACTGACGTGTAAACCTCGATGGCCTTATCACACTGACCAAGGGCACTGCAAGAACACAAACAGTCACTGGTATGAAGGATGCAGCAGGATAACAGACACTGTGCTCAGACAAGCTGTCCCTGCAGACCAGCATCTTTTCCACAGCAGTTGTAAGCAGACACCTGGAAAAGAGCAAGATTAGGACAGGAGAAACTGCCTCCTCCTCTTACAGCAGCTACTCTCTCCAACTATCTGTTGAGTGAAGAATAACTGATAGGGAAAATTCTGCATGAGAGCTGTATGTAAGGAGGTCAACTAACGGTCAAACACAACAGAGGGGGAGAAGACAGCAAAGGAGAAATACGAAAAAAGTAAATTGAAGTATGCGTGCACGCAGATAGGCAAGTGCACAAAGAGGCAGAGATACAGCATTATTCTCCTCAGACCACTATGGAAGAAATTATACAGGATTTAGTTTATTAGAACTAGTTATTAGTTACTGGAGCTTAGCTCTTGCATAAGTTGCACAGGGAATCACCATGCATACAGACTGGATGTGAGACTACAGGAAACTGAAGAGCTGCTTCTAGAACCTTCCCTGAAGTTAAAGAATGTATTATCCCATTATCACAGACTAAAAGTTCCAGTGGCATGTACAGAAACTTAAGACTATATGAACTTTCCCTGGAGTGCTGACAAATATCTCATTGGCAAAGATCAAGCCACCTCATATCAAAGACAAATTTGAGGGTCTTCGTCTGAGAAGGCTTGTGTCCTGCATTCCCTGAGAACCAGAAGGGAACTGTGAAGGGAACTAAGGATACAGAAACCACTGATGTGTTATAAACTGTGAAGACATATAGCAATTCCCCATAATCTGATTTTTATTTTACTTTTTTAAACACACTACCCATTTCTGGAGCACAATCAAAGTTCAGTCAAACTTGTCTACAATTAAGAATGATGTTTAATAGATTATTTTAAGTAACCACCTTTCAGTCTCATGCTGAACCATGTGTACCACTGCTGAAGCTGAAGTCAGAGGTCGGGGAAATCTGTCGACAAAGACTTACCACAGTGACCTGCCATAGTTTTGCATTGCCATGTTGTATTGCTCAGTATCCTCAGAGTTCTTCAGCAACGCAGCGGCCCTGAAAATAACCGCAATTAAGTATAATTACTATCTGACTATAACTCGCATATTTTGAAAATAGTTCTCAGAGCAGAATGGACAAATGTTTTGTGCTGAAGCTTTTCCATGCCAATTAAGCACGAACAGAGCCTATTTTAATGCATGAGCAAACATGTTCCCCAAGCATGGTTTCCTTCGCCACCTCCCCCTACCATTGGAAAAGAGGGAAGAAAAAAACCAACAGTTTTTTCTTTTCAACCACCTCCATTAATTAGAACAGGGTAGAGACCAAAACACAACCCAAGCTTACCAACGCCCAAAATTTAACTTAAATCTCACAGAGTGAATTAGTTAAATGTCCTGGTGAGACACACAAGCCTTGGAATGCTGTTACTTCTCTAGCTGTGTGTTCTGCATTTCCAGATTTGATACAAGAACATCCCCACAACTCCCCTTGCAGTACACCGAGTTGAACTGAGAAAGTAAGGTTTACTAAAGGAAAAGAAAAACCCTTAAGTTTTTCAGCTGGAAAAAAGGTCAAGATGCTTCTCTCAGCAAACTTTTCAGGGTGTATAGTTTACCTCCCATAGGCATCTGCCGCCTGCCTTTTCAGATCCAGATGCTCATTCAAATAACCAAGCATCGAGAAAGCAGACGCGTCGTCCGGATTCCTTTCTAGAAAGCCAGAATTGACAAAATGTAGGAGAACGCCATCAGAAAGAACGGTGAAAAAGCAGTACAAAAACATCACTTCCTTGGTGCTGCAGTCTGCCCGTATACACAAAACACTCTGCCAACTGCCCCTGCCAGTCGCTCACTGGAATCGTTTTGACAGGCTGCAGGCAAGCAGAGGGGTGACAGGAAGACCCACAACATGACATTAGGTCAGCTCAAAAATGTTTCCAGTCTTATGACACAGCATTAATGCACTCAATACATTTTAAAATTTTTGCCCTGCAGTGGTTTGGGGTTTTCCATAAGGAAATAGGAAACTATTCAGCTTCTATTGACTCTACTGAAATACTGGTAGAATCTTATGATTTATTTTTAATACTACAGCTTTGAAAAGCCCATCAGTAGCTAAAGCACAGATTTGTGAGCTGTCAGCTCACCTCGCCTTCTAACCTTTTTTTCCCAGACAAGGAAGGATTATGTAGGCACCTCCTGCAGCCTGTTTAAGAACAAGGATTTCACACACAAAGAAATACAGTCTCACATTAATCTCATCTTAAGTGTTTGCATCTTATTTTACAGCTCTCAAAAGTCAGTGGTGGGGCTGTTTGAGGAGTGAGTCAATAGGGAAGCTGCCCTCAGGGACATGGGAGCAGAACAGAGCTGGCAGAGCTTTAAGGATGCTTTTCTTAGAGTGGAAAAGCTCTCTGTCCCCAGGTGTAAGGAATCATGAATGAACGAACAGGAGAGACCAGCATGGCTGACTCAAGACCTGCTGGCCAAACTGAAGAGCAATAGAGATGCCCAGGCAGTGGAAGCAGGGACAGGTATCCTGGGAAGAGCTTAGGAACACTGCCTGGTTGTGTAGGGATGAGGTCAGGAAGACCAAGGTGCAGCTGGAGCTGAGGTTAGCAAAGGACGCAGAGAATAATAATAATAATAATAATAATAATAATAATAATAATAATAAGGGCTTTTACAGTTATATCAGCCAGAAAAAGAAGGTGAAAGAAAGTGCACTCCCCGTGATGAGCAGGAATGGTAAACTGGTAACAACAGACATGGAGAAGGCTGAGGAACTCAATAACCTTTTGGCCCCAGCCTCCCTGGCAAGCCCTCTCCTCACACCTCGCCAGTGGATGGACCATAAGGCAGGGACTGAGGGAGCAACCACCTGAGGAACCTGAAGCCCACAGGACCTGGCAACGTACAAGAGTCACAAGAGAACTGGCTGATGTAGCTCCCCAGCCACTCTCCACGACATCTGAAAAGTCATGGCAGTCAGGTGAAACACCTGGAAATGGGTGCATCCATTTTTAAAAAGGGTAGAAAGCAGCATTCTGGGAACTAGTGATCTGTCATGCTCACCTCTGTGACTGAGAAGATGATGGAACAGATCCTCCCAGAACCTCTGCTAATGGAGGGCAGGGAGGTGATCTGAGACAGCCAGCATGATTTCACTGAGGGGAAGTCCTGCCTGACCTATCGTGGCCTTCCATGAAGGAGCAACTATAGCAGTGGACAAGGGAAGAGCCGTGGACATCGTCCACCTAGACTTCTGTCACACTTCTGACACAGTCCCCCACAATATCCTTCTCTCTAAATTGGAGCAGTATATATTTGAAGGATGGACTGTTTAGTGGACGAGGAATTGGTTAGACAGTCACATCCAGAGGGTAGTGGTCAACAGCTCAATGTCCACATGGAGATCAGTGACAAGTGGTGTCCCTCAAGGACCCATCCTGGGATAAATACTATGCAGTATCTTCATCAGTGACATCGACAGTGGGATCGAGTGCACCCTCAGCAAGTTTGCCATTGACACCAAGCTGAGTGGAATGGTTGACACACTGGAGGGATGGGATGCCATCCAGAGGGACCTGGACAGGCTCAAAGAGTGGACCTGTATGAACATCATGAGGTCCAAGAGCAGGTCCTGCACCTGGGCAGGTGATGAAGGGCAGCCCTGAGGAGAAGGACTTGGAGGTGCTGGCAGACAAGAAGCTCAACATTCACTGGCAATGTGTGCTGGTAGCCCAGAAAGCCCCCTACAACCTGGGCTGCATCCCCAGCAGTGTGGCCAGCAGGCAGGGGGGGATGGGACTCCTCCCCAGTGCTGCCTCCAGCTCTGGGGCCACCGACATCGGAAGGACATGGAACTGTTGGAGCAGGGCCAGAGGAGGCCACGGAGATGCTGTGAGGACAGGCTGACAGAGTTGGGGGGGTTCAGCCTGGAGAAGGCTCCAGGGAGACATTAGAGCAGCCTCTCAGTACTTAAAGGCAGCTTATAAAAAAGATGGGGAGGGACTTTTTAGCAGGGTCTGTAGCAATAGGACAAGGGGTAATGGCTTTAAACTGAAAAGGGGGAGGTTTAAACTAGATAGAAGGAAGGAATTCTTGACTCTGAGGATGGCGAGACACTGCCCAGGTTGCCCAGAGAGGTAGGAGATGCCTCATCCCTGGAAACATTCCAGGCCACATTGGAGAGGGCTCTGAGCAACCTGGTCTGGATGAAGATGTCCCTGCTAGTGGCAGAGGCGTTGAACTATATGGCCCTGAAAGGTACCTTCCCACCCAAACTATTGTATGATTTTATGAAAATTACCTACCTGTGTATTTGCTCAAGACCACCTGGGCTGTGGGGATAGCATTCATTTGGACAATGTTGTACAGATACAGTTCAGTGTTTCTGTTGCTTTTATCCTGCAGTGTTGAACATACCCAGTGGGCATAGCCTTTTGCTCCCTCGTTCTTAAGAAACAAACAAAAAAACCCAAAATGCGAGTCATTAAACCAGCTAAAGTAACAATGAAATAACTGAAGATTATAATAACAATTCTGTGTTTTAAGGCAGAGTCTTGGCTAAAAATCTGCATCAGTGTTAAGCACAAGAAGAAAACACCAAACTGAACTACTCTACACAGAGTTTTAACCTGTCGTTTCAGCAAAAGTGAATTCTTACATTAACATACCAGCTGCATCACTGGAGGAATGACAGACAAAAAAAAGCTCTAAGAGAATATAAAGTCCTCCACTTTCTTAGAATTCAGGGTACTGGCAATATCCTTGCTCTCTCCTCAAACTGTTGTAATTTACAGATATTGATCTCTGTTCGGTTCTGTGGAACACCAAGAAAGTTTTTTTCATGACTTATGCAGCTGATTTCTTGGACCACAGGGACTAAAGCATTTAATAAAATAACTGCCTGCTCCTTAGTGTCAGCAGAGGTGAGAAACAATAAGGAAGTCAGACAATCTCATCTGGAACATGACCATAACTGTTTCATCGTTCAAGACTTACCTATTTTTAAAATAAACAAGCAATGACATCCCCTAGATGAGAATAGATATGCAGAAACTTCAAGACAACACAACTGCTCTACTTACATGCATACTGAGTTCAGTTGTGTGCCTGAAGAGATCCATAGTATCGTAGCTGCCGATGCTCTCCGCAATAAGAGCCTACAGAGAAGGCAGAGTTGCTGTGGTCAGGTACTTCAAAAAAATTATGGCATGGACAAGAAACTCAGCACAGGTCAGGCATTTCACATCTTAGGCATGCTGAGGGATATTAGTTGTTAAGCTTAAGTAAGCACGTTTAAATTAGAATAAGTTACTTAGAATTATAATAAGGTGTTAATTATTGTGTTTGCTCAGCTGTACTTTGTGTCAGTGGCTACCTTTGCTGAAGCTTTTAGGCCATCATAATGTTATTTTTCTTAGTGATTTTCCCAGCAGCTGGTACGGAGCTGGATTTAGTATTTCAGTACAAGAAAAATGATGTTTTGGTAGTGTTTTTCCCTAAATCTAGGACTTCTGATTTCTGCCAGCAAGGGTAGGTGCACAAGAATATAAACCAGAAGAGGAGGAGGTGACAACCCTCCTCAGAGGCTGCAAATCAACATGGCCAATGGCCAGCCTGGACACAGAAAAATACTCCAAAAAGGCATTAGACCAAAAATCACCACTGGGCTAAAAGATGCATGAAGAGCTCTAAAAAGTATTTAACATGAAAACACTCTTTTCCTCATACTCTCCAAGAAACATCAGTTTCAAGAATGAAAAGAACACAATTAAAGGGAGCACAAGCAATTTCTGCTGTGTCAGTACGTGAAACTTCAGGTCTTCTGCTGCTACTTGGCATTATTCAGGACAAAGACTTTATGTGTGTTAGTACAACTTATAAAAACATCTGATAAGAGCTGGATTTCAGCACGTGATACCACTGGCTCTTCCCTAGAATCTAGCTTCAATTAGGTGTCAATTAGGTGTCATTAGCCGGTCAGCAGCATGGGATTGCAAAATACACCTGCAGCCATCATAAAAGAGTGAGTCACAAGTATTTCTACTACTCACAGGGGGAGGGTACCAATGGCCCCCCTAGATACCAGGGGGAGGAGGGCACTGCCCAGGAAGTAAGAACTGCTTTTGTGCCAGTTATATTGGATTCTTACTCTTTCTACCAGTGCCATTAAAATGGGGATGCTGAGAAGAGAGTTAAGTAGTGCCACATTATGAGATAAAGGTAAAGCTGAAGCTGAAATAACTAGCACCTTATGAAAATGGTGTTTTGCTGACAATGGTCAATAAAAAGCTTCACAGCAGAAACAGTGATTGTTTTGTTTTAATAGCTAGTTTCTTACAACACTCTCAACATCATCCAGAAAAACATTATATAAAAACATCTGATAAATGTAGTTTCCGTTTATTTACCATTTCCATTGTATTGGAAACAAAGGGTTCCATCCACCCTCAGGGAAGCTGAAGCTCCCTTTACTTAAAACATTTGATTTTCAGGAACATGCTTAAAATGCTAACTATTAGGGTTGAGTCCAAGCCCTGCCTTTGAGTAACAACTGTTTTTGGTACACAGTATTGTGATTTTTTGTCATCTTACCTGCCCAATCCAACACTGTAAGTAAGAAGGCTCCAGAGACTGGGCTATCTTGAAGGCTTCATGAGCTTGCTGTAAACCCAAAGATAACAGTGTTTTTGTACTGTCTGGAGTGGCAACACAGCACTTTCAAGTACAAACAGGTATTGACATGCAGTAGTATTGAAAGAGATTTCATGGACAAAATTAGATCACTACTAAAAACATCTGCTGTGCCACAAAGAATAATGCATTGCCGAGAGAAATAAGCCAGTTTAATCTTATTTAAAAAAAAAATATTTTTAAAAGAGCCAAGTTTCCCTCCCTTCCAAATATATTCCCTTCTTAAAACAGTTCAGCAGCTAGAGTAGTCCTTCCAGTCCCACAAGGGGCTCCAGGAAAGCTGGGGAGGGACTCTGGAGGGGAGCCCCAGGAGGAGGGGGAAGGGTTTGACCCTCCAAGAGGGGAGATGGAGCTGAG
>BJBW01000506.1:31115-44551 GCA_004320125.1 Scolopax mira | reverse complement strand
TGGCTGCCCCATCCCTGGAGAGGTTCAAGGGCAGGTTGGATGGGGCTTGGAGCCACCTGGTGTGGTGGGAGGTGTCCCTGCCCAGGGCACGGGGTGGCACTGGGGCAGCTTGAAGATCCCTTCTAACCCAAATGATTACCTCTTAGGACAATTATTATTTTACAGTCTGACTCTTGAAGGATCCTGGTTTGGAAATCTCTTTTCCTTCAGTTAAACACATTTTCAAAGTGGTAAAACTAATTAACACCCAAAATCTTTTCTCTATGCATTGCTTATGATTAGAATTCCTCCCTCGATGTAGCATAAGGTGTACAGAGCACTAGTAGTCATAGCAGTAAACAGTTCTGCACTATCAAATTATTTTTATTAAAATAATCCTGACCATCCATCATATTCCCAGTTAGACAAAACTTCTCTAATTCTGACCAGCAAATAGGATAGAATGTAGTTTTAGCTGCACAAGAACTCTGGACTTCACTTGAGACATACTCTAATTTTTCTCCAAAGAAACTGTGAAGATTACACACAATTACAATAAATCATATGACATGCTGATGAGCAGAAGAAAGTAGCCACCTACAGGAGACAACCCAGAAGTTCAGTTTGTGACTTACAATTAAAAGAGTTCTTGGTCAAACCTGGTGTGCATCTGTTTGATTAACTACTTCTCAGTCCTTCCCAATGCTTTTCATTCCATCCAGTTGCATGGAAAGCAACCAATTCAGAAGAAGTTCACTTAACCCCTCCAGAACAATTACTTAATTTGCTTGTATGATTCAAATAAGGTATAGGTGCCAATTTTTATTTCATGCAAAAGATGCACATTGCTCAAATCTGAGAAGGACATTTTTCACTGTTTCCCCACACTCCCACCCCCACGCATTCCCTCAAAAAAACCCCCATAAATGGAAGGGGAAACTATATTTGAGGATGGGAAAGGGAGTTACCTCAATGTTTCCAGTTGACAGATACAAAACCCCCAAATTGGTCCAGGCAACAACATTCTAGATGGAACAAATAAAGTTAAAAACAATGCATTATTACTATATACAAAAATAACTGCATCAAGGGAAAAAAGTTTTAAATGCCCACTTGAAACAGATGGCAGCTGCCTACAGCACTTACAATTTGCTCAGCTTGAACAGATTTGATGAACGAATGTTGAGCAAGAGCATAATTCCCAATAGCTGGGGAAGAAAAAAAGAAAAAAGGAGAGCTAGATCTAACTGAATTTCATAAACACCATTAGTCAAGTTGCCTTCTAATTTAGGGTATTATGGAGCAAGGGGTTTTGCTGAAGACTTACCACTACAGGAAGCAACTACACCAAGTGCATTCCAACAAAGATGATTTTTGCTGTCAAGCCTCACAGCTTTTTTGAGGCACTGTAAGAAAATCAGAATGTGGACTATATCACTAGAGGAGCAAAAATTAAGACTATGCACATTACTTATTCAGAGATGTAGGTTTTATTGAGGACAGAGACAGTAGGCAGACAAGCACGAACACCAGTTTAAATTTTAAAGAATGCAACAGGAAAACCAGGCATTACCTGTAAAGACTTCTCTAGCAGCTCACTGATCTCATTCATGTCAGAGCCCGCTGCTGTGAGGTCCTCTGCTTGTCGATAATAACTTATTCCCAGATCACACCATATGCTAGCCAAAGGCATCAATTTTAAAGCTCTGCCGTAACACCTACAGAAACATGAATCACAGAAGCGTTATTCCAAGCCTCTCTACATGAGGAGCAGAAAGCTGAAAAAAGAATGCTTAAAAACCTAAACCAAGCAAACATGCATAAATACAAACAAAAGCAGACAAGAATGGAAAGCAAACAACAACGAACTCATTTTCATTCAGACAGTTATCCTCACAGAACCTATTCTGGTGCAAAGGCAGTCGTCACTTGTGAATCCACAGATGTGCATGGAACAGAAGCTGTGTCAGTTACAGTATGCCAGCTTTTACTTAAAACCAACATCAAGCCATTTTTACCGTTAATGAACACCTTCCCTAGGAAGCATTTGGCTTCATATATCCTAGTTGAGATTTACTAAACTGCTATATTTCCTGCCTTACACACCCAACTGCAGAGAGCTCAGGGGGAGCCACAGAAGAAGCTACAGAAATACTACAAGCATTTTCTACCATTATGAGCTTCCAGGAACAGAAATAAGGAATGCCCTCTTCCAAGGTACTCTAGACCCCACATCCAGGGCAAGAACTGATGACATTTTTCAAGAAAGAAGTACAGACTGAGAGCTTGGAGTATTATCTTAGACTTCAGTGGTCCTGGGAGAATTAGCAATTATGCAACTACTTCATTGCAGGAGAAAAGTGAAGAGTTGAGAGCCACTGTGGCAACCCAGGAAAGACACCCCAAAATGAGCAGTGTAGAAGAGTGAGTCTATGTACAACCTTGTTAATCTTTGCTCAATATGCAGGTGCTGACAGACCAGCATGTTTCCCAATTTCTAGAAATGGTCTAGAACACTTGAGTCTTCCCCATAGAAACTCTCGATAATGAAAAATGATTACCTTCCTCCCAGCCTGAGCAGCTCGCTCTTCTTCAGTGTCTCTTTGTCTGTGTTTTTACCTAGAAGGGATCCCAGAACCTGAATATTCACTTTGGATGGTGAAATAACATGCACACTAGTACAGGTGTCTCCGAGCAGTTTCCAGAGGCAAGAGACATCAGGACGGAGCTTTGTTGCTCTGCAATTAATGATAGAGAAAATCCACACAACACGCATTTAGACACTTCAATATCCATTTCTAAAAGAAAGTTTACCACTTTGAAGAGTGGCACAAACTAAAATTTAATTAATCAATGAGCCATTTGAATTTTTTTTTTTTCAGTTCTCTTCCTTCCTATTCAAGCTATAGGTCTAAAAAAGGTCAAAAATAACCAAAAAAAGAGAAGCTACAAAATGCCAACGTGACCCAACTTTATTGGGACTAAAACTCTTATCTATCAACATGTCAGTTGATTACACCCACTCTTGCATTTCAGAGGATTCTGATGTTGTATTACAAGACATGACTCATCTGCAGAAACCTGATGGATCTTCTCCTGCAACAGCAGTGATGCTGAGGTTTGCTTTAGGACACTAAAGCGTTTTGTATGAAATGCAAAACAAAAAAGACCAAATGAGGGAGGGAACAACTTCCTCTCAGCCAATATTTCTTGGTAGAAATCCCCTCTTCCGAGCCCCATATATACCAAAGGACATCTGGAGAGAACTGTGTGTCATTTCAGACTTGTAATATAATCAAATTATAATCAAATGTATCTAAACAGAAAAAAACAAAATTCTACAATTACCATTCATTTAAGGAGCTTACGTTCAGAGTGTGTTATTCAAAGCTCTTTCAATTAACATCTTTAAATTAACCAGGAAGCCATCTCATTTAGTTTAAATTGAAAATCCTCAAATCTTACTCTTCTCCTGTCAACCCACAATCCCAGTGGAAATGAAATAAGTGAATATTTAGTACTAACCTTGTAAAAAATTCAAGTGCCAGCTCTATGTAATCCATAGCCTTCCTATCAAAATAGTTATCAAGGGCTGATCTTGCCAGCATGAGATAGCACTCACCAAGTCCTGAAAATAAAGAGAAAAAACCCTCCATGAAAAAAGATGCTTTTATGATACACTGGATAAAGGAGGTGGGGTGGGACGGCGGAAGCCTACTAAGTGCTGTGCTTTGATATAAAGATTTATACTCTGCATACAGTATGCCAAAAATCACAGGACCAACAGCACTCACAACAGAGACTTTACTTTTAACCTTTCCTGCCCAGTGTGAACTGTAGAATATTTTCAGTATTAAAATAAACCTAATTGGTTATAAAACCCATAACATTTAAGCTTCGGTTTTGTCCTCAAATATTAAATAAAGCCCTAATGAGAAATCTGCTCTTCAGAGTTAAGACTTTGACAAATACATGAGTCAAAAACGATTGCCAAAACACAAAAAGAAGAAAGTAATTCAAAAGAAGTCTTCTTTGAAGAAGACTTGAAACCAACATTATTTAATACTATTCACATCAGCATTTACTTCATATGGTGTATGGGGTCTGGCTGAGATGGAGTTCATTTTCCCAGTATCAGCCCTCTTTGGTGGCTAGAAAGGTTTTGGTGACACCCCAGCGCTCACAACATTGGGGCTATCTCCCCAACATCCCCCTGACCAACAGGCTGGGGGTGGGTGAGATCCTGGGAGGGGACACAGCCAGGACAGCTGACCCAAGCTAACCAAAGGGATATTCCATGCCATGTGACATCTGTTCAGCAACAGAAGGTAAAAGAAAGGGAGACATAATGGAAGGTATTATAACATTTGTCTTTTGGAGGAACCACTATGTGTACTGAAGCCCTGCGTCCTGATTCCTGGGAGGTTGATGGACCTCAGCTGCTGATGGGGAGTACAGAATAAATCTTTTGTTTTCTTTTGCTTCCATGCATGGCCTTTACTTTTCCTTTATTGAACTACTTTTATCTTCACTCACAAGTTTTTTCCATCTAATTTTCTCCCCCGATACCTCTGTCCTGCTAAGGAGGGGAGTGATGCAGCAGCTTGGTGGGCACCTGGTGTCCAGCCAAGGTCAACTCACCGCATAGGGAAATAAATCCAGCTGTTAAAAAGGAACTGCATCTAATGACACAATTTCTAGCATTTTGGAACCAACAAGGTAACTGCTTGGTTCATACTTGTGCTGGCAGCAGCAGTGATTCTGTCTGGCAGTAAGTCACTGGCTACAAGTACGATCCATTCCCAGTACTATTTTCACAGTTTTGAAGTTCCCTTCCTCATGCTATCATATCCTGCACCTACACCAAACTACTAATCACAGTAGTCATGTTTTGCAAGCATCTCTATTTTGTCCCCACTAGGTATTTGTCTTGACAACACACAAGTCCCAAGATCTTGAGCTTGCTAAGAAGCTTCGTAATCTAAAAACAACATAGATTTTATTCCCCAAAGTTACCATATAACATCATATCAAAAGATATGCCAGAGCAGAGGCAGAACGAACATACCATTTAGTAACACAAAAATAAAATACATCCACAAGATGCATTCAAGGAACATCAGCAGTTATTCCCTCATGTACTAGGAGACTATGCTTCCCACAACTCAATTCAGAAACTGTCCAGCACAGTACCAGAAGAACACTCATGTATGTTTCAAAGAGTTTTAAGAAGGCTCACAGAAGATAGCAAACCAGATTAAAGCTTAAACAGTCTCTAAGAAGGTGAAGTCTGCTTTGAGACTTAAAGTAAGACCTGGAGCTAACAAATCACACGTTAGGATGAGAGGGATTATGAGAGAAGATTCAGGGCATTTAAGAAAAGAGTAACCATAGAGGCAACTATAAGGGGGAACTCTTAATACCATACTGCTTACACCCTCTCTGAGCATATTATTCTAGATAAAGCTGCCAACTGTCACCTATAGGTACTAAAAAAGCCGTATACACATGGACACTGCTATACAACACCTTTGGAAACCACTGCTGCAGTCTGCCTGGCAGCCACCGCCCGTCCACGATACTCTTCAAATCCATCACAGAGCTTCTTCCAGCTCACTTTAGTCTGGTAAACCCCAAGCAACAAGGAGGAGGTGGAGGGACAACCACCTCATAGCCCTTTCAGATAAAAAACATACCATTGCAATAGTAACCCCAACAGTTCTCATTTCGCCTTACAAGAATCAGCTTACATTCACCCCAAAATCAAAATGCCTTACACGCAACGAAAGAACACTGTAACTTAAAAATTCATACCAGTACCAAGCAGTATCTGTTTTGGGTGGATGTGTGGAGTGAGAAGGACTGCAGACTCAGTGGCAGAGAGAACATGTACTGGACAGTTACTCACTGGCTATCAACATTTAATACACTGACAATATTGTATATTTTGAGAATCACAGTTCTATCATCAGAATGGAGTTCTAGTTCTGCCGTTTCTCTCTGCTCCCAGCTATATACTAAAGACCTATCGCCACCTCTAACACTCATGAGACCTCTTGGGATACTTTTCAGCTATTTTTCATCACTTGAGGAAGCTCAGAGTTGCCTGAATCACCAGAGTTAACACAAAAAGCAAGGAATACAAGGTCAGGAACAGCAGAAAATTAGTATAGCCCAGCTCCTTGAAATGGCAGCCTGACTCCAGTGCCTGCGCTGCCAGTGTTTGACTGCTCAGATGAAAACACAGCATCTAGAGGAAACCACAGTGAGCTGGCTTCTTCTATCTGTCTTCAATTCTTCTGCACATCTGGCACGGTAGATACAAAGGAATAACCACCTTTCACACTTAATTGAAAGAGAAATAATTGCTCCCCTAGAATTATTTTGGTTGGAAGAGACCTTTAAGATCATCAAGTCCAACTGTTAACACATCACTGTCAAGTTACCACAAAACCATGTCCCTCAGCACCACAGCTACACAGCTTTTAAATACCTGCAGGGATGGTGACTCCACACACATCATGATTTAAGAGCTCTTCAGGTATTTGCAGGCTACTACACACTTCCTTTCATGCATGGCATCACAGAGTTCTACACACCCAGAATCCAACCCTATCCTTCTATGCAGGAAAACCTCAACAGACCAAGAACCTCGCTGTGAGGCTTAAGTACTACAGCATGTAGGGAGAGAAAGAGTTAACACTTTTAAATTGAGACATACTACCTTTTAGTGCAGGCACATAATCTTCTGTCTTCAAGATTTGTTGATAGGTAGCTATGGCGCTTTCATATTTGCCCAGAATCTGCTCAACTGATGCAGCTTTGTAGATGCTGTACACAAGCTCTGGGTTCAGCTCGCTTGCTTTCCTGAAGGATTTCAGAGCTGTTGCATAGCTCCCTCTGCTCAGATAGGCCTCCCCTAGACACTCCCAGCAGTTGGAATCCTTTGGATCAGCCCTGACTGCTGCCTGCAAACTGAAGATACCGAGATAAACATTAGGATTTACGTAAAAAGTGATACAAGTGAACATAAACAAATTATTTCCTTGCATTATATATTCTCAGGACACAAGCACACAATTATACAGAATTTTGAAATGCAGCATAGATGCATCTTCATCTTCAGAGCACAACATACAAGTTTAGATACTGTACCTAACCTTGTCTATGACAAGCCTGTCACCAGGTTTGTTAGTGCAGAACACCGGCACGCTGAAGAAAAAAGCTACTTTGTGCTAATTCTAGAACCAAAGACTGCCTGCTCAGACCCATTTCCCATTGTCTGGTACAAGCCATCCTAAAATCAGCTGTCTTATTTTCAAATCCTGCTAGGATCAGTGACCACTTTATTGGGGTTTATAGAAAATGACTTAAATCAACCACCAGTTCTCTTACTCAGCCACTGCTTGTGAGGGCTGGTCTGTTCTCAGGTAGTAAAGGCCGCGGCGGAGCCAGGCCCATTTCGTTGTACCGGTACTGGCTTTCTCAGTCACCTCGTTCAGGATTGACAGAGCTGTGTCCTAACAAAGAAACCACCAAGTTAGTAAACATATAACTGTAAAGAACAACAAGTTCTTGTTAAAGAACTAACCCTAATCCAGCAAACCATTAAACTGCCTAATCCGTTAATTACTGCAATGAAGAAATGTTACAGGGGCTTTTTAAAGATGGCAGGCTGAATGGCAGATTAGAGGATGAAACTACCACATCTAGAGAAGTGATTATTTCTTATGTACCTTTGCAAATAGACAGTAGCTTCCTGCAGCTTTTTATATACTATTTTTATTTTTTTAAAACTAGAAAAGAATACAAATATTTGCAGCAAGTCAGATACTTTGACTTTCTAGGAGTCTGTTAAAGTATGGGTTGCTTTCTTGCTATGTAACATCGTAGGCCAAGAGCTTTTTTTACAATGCTATATAAGAAATATTTTTTAAATGTTCTAATGACTTTGTATGCTTTTCCTGAAAGCAGCAAGCTGAAGGATGGAGAAAATAAGTGACAGAAGCTAAATATTAAAAGAAAACTAACTCCCTCTTTATGTTCCCTACTGAAAAAAATCCTTCATCTAATTCACGTATGTGATGACTACCATGGTATGCTTGATTCCCCTACCCTTCTCCCCAGAGAGATTTAATTTGGAACTGAAGCATGAAATTGAAACAGGTCCAACCATGAAAGCTGTTAAGCAATGTCAGAACATCTGTTTTCATATCTTATTCTCAAACACAGAGGAAACTTGAAGTGAAGAGCAGCATTAACAGAAAAACAAAACAGCAGTAATTTAAAGTCCTGAATGTGGAATACCATGTCTCCAAGCTCCATGCTTAAGTCTACAGCTGCTCTTCCAGATTCTTCATCGGTTCCATCCAGTTCAAAAGCCTTTTTATAGCAACCACGAGCTCTACTTTTGTCTCCAGCAATGTCCCTGTAGTAGTTACCTAAATAACAAAAGACACTTCCCAAGTAGTTGTCCAATTTTGCAGCCTATAAAGAAATATGAACACAATATGAGACAGCATTTTGAAGGATTATCCTGATAGACAGGTCCAGTGATAAATAATTGTTCAATCTCTGCTATCAATTTAAGCTCCTTCTGTGACACATCCATGACACAAACTTTAAGATTTCAGAGATTACCTGAGCTTTAAACATTTGCATGACACAAAGCATTTTCTACATGAAGTAATAGCAAGCTAGTTGTCCTAGCAGAAAACAATTCCTTACTGCATCCCACCATTTCTAAATTCTACCCCATTTTAACCATTATGTTCATACTCTTTCAATATTACACCAAAGTTAACTCCTGCCTTTTCAAAAATTCCTTTTTAGATACACGTGGCAAATTTGTTTATACTTAAAAAAACTGCAGCAGAAAGTGGCAGAAAACAGCTTTGACATTAAAAATAAAAAGCTCAAATAAAATTATTTAGAACCAAAAGTATTGTTCACTTCAGCTACATTCTCCATTATCTCTGCTGTTACTGAAGTGCAAACTGTAGGCGGCGACTTGAGTTGCCAACACCTCTGGTGAAGTTATATGGTGACCTCACGATTCCTAGAGTCTTAGTTTGTTCTTGCTTATGCTTCCATGTTCCCAATTAAGATGTCAGACTAAATGTTTCACATTTTTACTCATGTTCAGAGAAAAAGCCACAACCACCAAAACCCCAAAGATCAGGAAAAGTATATAAATTGGAGGTTTTGCAGACTGACTTACTTGGACAGACATTGAAACTAACAACATTTTTATCTTTTCTCCTCTTTCCCTTTTTTTCCAATTTCAATTTTGCCCTCCCCGTTTCAAAATGTCTTCAGAGATCTAGAGGCCTCAAGGAGAGAAGATCTGAGAGAATCACTGCTACATTTGGCTAGATCAAAGGCCTTGAGAATTAGGTGAAAAGAGGAAAAGAAAAGCAGGGAGATTCCTGCAGGGAACTGCACCGCTCCCTGCAATGCCTTTTTGCTGAACTTGGTTTAGAGCCCATCCTTCCAGTCAGTTTATTTTCCATATCTGGTTTCTGATGCAGGAAACCACTAATTCTACATGAATAGTTAAAACAGCCTTTACCTTCAAGAACTGGGTGAGTGCCTTTCCTTTGTCCTTTTTTGTGTCATCACTCATGAACCAGTAGGTAAGCCCCAGGTACTGATGATACTCTGCAGTTTCGGCCTTTCTTTCAATAGCATTCAGAAGACTAAGTAAAAGGAACAGAGGTTGGGTCAGACAAATTCTCAAGGGCTGCAAAACACTATATTCCATTCACCCCCCCCATCTCCCTCTTAGAGGTAAGGTAAAAAATAAAACTACCTTCTTTCTGCCTGTTCATAGTTCTTTTGGGAATAATGGATGAAACCCTCTAGAGCATGGGACTCAGCCAGATCAGGGTGGGACGACAGAAGCTCTTGCGAAATCTGCAAAAGGATGTCATTCTTCCCTTGTTATTTCCTCCACGAAACCAAGAAATCTACTCAGAAATCTACAGGAATGACAATACAGCACTAACCTTTGAAGCCTGATCCATTAAACCTTTGCTTAGATAAGCCCGGCCTCTGAGAGCTAAAACCACTGGATCACTGCTTGCATCCACAATCTAGAAAACCAAGTAATAGTCACAACCAAGATATTCTTGGTTCCCTAGATTAGGAAATTGAAAGTATCAAAAGCAGGCAGATCGCACGAAGATTAAGACATGAAAACATTATGATGGAGTACCCTTGAGATGCCTTAGACAGAATAATTTTGATAGATAAGAGGTAAAAGACTGTAGAGAGCAAGATCAAAGAAGTCTAAACAGCATGGAATGAAACTGTGAGACAAAAAAAATAAATAAAGGAAGGAACTTCTGCTTAAAGCTTAACCATTCAGTCTTAAAGTAATATGTTCTTGTTCATGACTAACAACAAGTGAATGAAGAACATGGGGAGTAGGGTTATAACAATAAGACAAATTAAGATGAACAACCACAGAACTCTCAAGAACCCAGCAGCACTGAGCAAAACAAAGTCAAAAGTGATAGCTTCCAAAATTAAAACAGTGAGTGAAAGAGTTGTAGCAAAGCCTAAAAAAAAAACCAAAAAAAAAAACCAAACAGAGAAGGAGTGTTTGGATTACACTACAGTTGGTAAGAATTGTCTAAACCACACAGAATGTAAAAAGGAGGCAAAGGGAGAAATACACCGCTTGAGTTTTTAGCAAAGAAGATGAGAGCACTTCTTAAAATAAAAAAACCATATGTTTTACTCAATGAAAATACCTGCTCAAGTGATTGTATCGCTTCTTCTGCAGCATCAGCATCAGCAATTTTAATGAAAGCCTCTGCTTTCAGCTGAAGGATACGGTTCTTCCATTGTAGATTAGGGCCCTCAGGAGTTCCAAGAGCCTGAAGAGCTGTTGACAAGAGAAAAGTTTCATCAAGTCAAAACAGAAAAAGGAACTACAAAGAGCACCATTATTCCCAGTATTTTTAAAATCTTGTATGTTACAATTTTTCAGTTTAATAGAGCACCACTTAACAGAACAATTTTTTGATTGCTCTCTCCTGTGTTGAACAAATTGTTCTGTAAAGTTTCTCCCCATTCAAGTTTAGAATTAAATCAGTTTTTAAAAGGTCTTGTCAGACATGTGAAGAGACTGATTGCTTCCTTGCTGATGGCCTTTGTAAATGGAAGCTACGTTTTTCCAATCTGTTTTCTGAAGAAACAATGACCTTTCAATAAAGAAGTTGTTTTATGCTTCAGTGTTTAAAGAAAAAAATACTACTGAATCCTGTGCATTATAAATTTCTATGCAGTATTGATTATTCTCCAATACAGAGTATAATCTCGCCTCAGAGGATGAGGACATCTCTGTTGAGCTTCAGCATTCTCCAAAGGCAAGTACTTTCAGAATAGCTCAATTAACTATATTTATTTTCACACATGATGAACTTTTGTCTTACTTGATACAGCCAGTAAGACAGGCTGAGCACAAAGCAATGCTTCCTCAGAATTCTCTCCAACTTCCCACACATCCTTTGGACTCAAGGAAACTCTGCATCAACAGGATTTTTAGTAAGGCACAATAGCTTACCTGACTCAGCCCGCCACCTTTTAATCTCATTTGATCCTAACTAGACTTCAGAGAGGAAAACAAAACCCTTGATCTTTACTTATCTTCTACCTCACTTGCAAATTCACTGATTTCAGAAATCACATCTTCTCCAGGCTGGAAAAGGACTTCACTGGCTATTTACTTGCTATCATAAGCTGCATTTTCCATACATTTGATCATCCTCATTACTAGGCTGTTAACTTTTACTATTATGTTCCTCCTGAGAAGGGGTGTATGGGTACCAAAACCGCTCACAGATTTCACCATGCTGAAGTTCTTAAAGCAACTGTATGTTGGTGCTCTGTTTCACTAACCATTCCCTTCCCTGTAATTCCTAATATGGGACTTGCCTGTAAAGCACAGAAGAGGAAAGAAACAGTCCTATTTATTCATGTAAAATGAGGATCTTTCTGCTCTCTGCTTCAACAAGATTGTAGGATACCTTTGTGGGAACAATTTTTCACACAACTACGTGATTTTGCATTTAAGACTATGCAATTTCATTCATTATTTCACACCTAGTACAAGTACCAATCTCCTCTTGGGGTTTTGCAGTCTGCTTTGATTAGCAGCAAACTTCATAGCCTTATTACTCAACATTCATAAATGACTAGAAAAAAAGGATGAACACCACAGATATAGGTGAAAATGTCAGGGACACCTCCTTCCAGATTCTCAGTTACCACCTGGAAATCAGAGAACTCCCTCAAGGAGTTCTCAATAACACCCCCACTTTAAAAAGCCATGCTGTCTCCCCCCCCGAACATTTTTTCTAAATACATTCCCTAATTCTGTTCTTTCAGTTTAAACTAATTCAACCACTAAACGCATCAGACTTGTCGGTTGTTTCCCTGAACTTTCCTTAAAAGTTAAGGTCATGCTACTTACCTCCAAGCATTTGGATGCAAAGTCAGTTAGTTGAAGCAATTACAAAATCCCCTTAGTCCAACAGCAATTTTATCTTTATGTTCCTCAGTCAATTCCTATGTCAATATTTCATAGTTCCTTACTGCTAATTATTCTTGTCTTGTTTTATAGCAACTTGTATTAATGCCACAATCACAGACAAGCTGTTTGATGAATCCCCTGGAATGGAGGATCATGGTGTAGAAGTCACCCTGACCTCTTCCACGCTGAACAAAGACAGGAAAAGAATTACCTCATTTTCACTCTTTCTGAAATAAATTTATTTTTACTTACTTTGTTCTGATTTCACGTTTTCCTCCACCCAAATTTATAGGGCTTTTGAATCTCCCTTGCTGCCAAGTACTTCCCCTTGCTTTTAACAATTTCCCATTACTGTCTATACAGGTTTGCATAATTATAATTCTTCAAGTCTTTCTTGAGAAGTTTTTTATTTCATTTGTTCCCTCTCAGAAAAAGAGTCCACTTTGGTTGCCCCTTCATTTATAACCAGATAATGGCTCGACTCATATCAGATATGCATCCCTAGGTAACAATAACTGCCCTCATTCCCAGCTAGCACAGATAAAAGCCTTACTTTTTAAGTCAGGCTTTTAAGATGCAGTTGTATCTGCATACGTTTTTGCTGTATATTTCTGCATTTTGCATTAACCTGATAAAAATCTTTTTAAATCTCTATGTGAAGTCGACCAGTCTTCTAAAAATTTGTAACACCTGCCCTTGTGGCTTGAGGCAATTACCTGCTGTTTGGTGTCAACTACCAGCTGAAAAAGCACATAAGAACACCAGAGCTTCTGAACACTCACCATTAGACAGCTTGTTCCAATAACATAGAAGGTTAATGTTGGAAGGGACCTTAAAAACCATCTAGTTCAACACATACCACCCCCCCCACCCCCCCGCCCTGGGCAGGGACACCTCCCACCACACCAGGTGGCTC
>BJBW01000506.1:0-24516 GCA_004320125.1 Scolopax mira | reverse complement strand
ACCAGTAATAAAAATAGACCCAAACAGTCCAACGATAAACTCTGAAGAAATAAAAGGAATCCCTGTTGGATCTACAGCACTACTAACAGGAACAGAGAAAGTAAGACCCTGAAGCTTAACTTGTAGTTTCCTGATGCACATAGGACAAGTCTGCCTTCATGCAGTAAACTATTAGCACTATTAGCATTGAATTTCATTTCAGAAACTGGTATACAAAGAGGATTTGGAGCTAACTCATAGTCTTGAGCCTGATGCTATGACATAGAAAAGAAAAGAATTCATATTCCATTGATGGAGGGAAAGGGAGAAGGCAACATGGAGTAAGACCATGCACTACCTTGTGAGAAAGCAACCTTTATAAGAGTAAAGCAAGAATGAAAAGCATAACTGGAAAAAAACGGGTACCCTATAACATTACTACAGACTACAGGCAAAGGTAGCGTTGAACGATCTCACAGCTCCACCTCGTGGTAAACTGACAAGTTCCAGGATTATTTTGCAATGATGGTGCCGACACAGACTTTGGGACCACCAGCTGAGCAGAAACTTGGGCTGCCCTGGAGCAGTTCTGAAGGTCTGTGTCATTGTGCATGGAATTCAAGATGTAACCCACAGGCAATCAAGTTCAGGTTGTGTGGGAGAGTAACAGAAGAGTTGAGGAGGAATGTAAATGGCCAAGTGAGTGGCGTGCGGGTTGCTGAAAAACACATATATCATGTTAATTGTTGTTTAGTTTTATTTCCTCAACAAGTAGAACATCTGCCCTTAGGTAACATCAGCCTGTGCTGGACTCAGGACACCTTATTGAACTTGCCTGAGATCCCTGCCCCGCTATTGAAGACCAAAGCACAGCAAAAAACTATGCCTGTTTGAATCCTTCAAATAGAGACAAAAATCAGCAAGTCTGAGCACTCATTCTCTTGATTTTTTGCTAATAAGGTCTCTTGCTTCATAGTGCCTGTGTCCCGCTTGCCTGCCTCTGCCTGGCTGTTGCTTTGGAGGTTCCCCAATATGTGAGGGAAATTGAGAGGTATTGAGACTAAATTTGTTCTCAGTCTTTCATCTGTGGTTTTGAGGTTCTTCCTGCATTGGCGTACCAAGGTTGTTCACAAATTCCACCTTAATCTCTGGCACGAAGCATCAAGGACAGTGTAGGAAGGGATGACCACACCACACAGAGAAGGACAAATCAGACTGTAGAGCTGGCCAAGCCAGGCAAAGTACACCTGACTTGCAGATACAGCATGTGAATGTGCATTTGGGACCATTACTGACTTCCAGAAATACAGCAGAAGAAAGATGTTCCATCCTTTCAGTCTCTACACTAACACCCTTTGACAGTTTAATGGACTGCATCCAAATGCAGCTGAAAAGAAAGGGACATCATTAAATTCCAGTGGTCCTCAAGGAGCCTCAAGGACCTTAAGTGGTTTGTTGCCCAAAAACTGGGGATTTCTTGATAAAGAGTAGTTAGTTCTGATCAAAGGGAATCTTCTTGTTAGAAGAGAGAAAGTAAAGTACTCCACATACCTCTGAATATTTCTTTTCTTGACGATACAGTTCCACAAGCTTGTTACATACATCACACCATTTCTGCTTATCACCACTAGAAAGGAGAAAAAAAATCCCACACAAACAAGCTGAGTTTTCCATAAAATAGTATAAAGTTTTTCAAATTCTTACAAATAATTTTTGTTAGGTCCAGCTGCCAAACTAATATTTAGAATAAATGCTACACATTGCCCTAAAAGTTTTACTCATTGCTGCTGTAACTGAGTAAAAAAAAAGTGACATTAAGGGTTGTACATTTCTTTTTCAGTAATTTGCAAGTTAAGAAAACAAACTGAACACTCCAGTCAGCTACAGTGACAGCTGACAGATACATTTCAGAACTGCATCTATTTGAATCAGGTAACATATATTCTGTGATCTTAAAGCAGAGAAGAAACATAAACCTATGCAGACAGCAAACTATCAGAGCTAAATGTTTCGGGGCAGTGAGTTTACACAGAGGACATTAGGACAACATTAGAATTCTCCAAATTATTTATCTCAATTATTCCAAGAGTTTTTGCCCTATCCAAACAGGCAGATCAAGAAACCTTATATAGGCACAGAAAACCTTAGTAACAAGGGCTCAGCCACTGATGTCACAAGCCTTAAAAGAACCAAACTTGGAGAATATCCTTTGTATCAATGATGGCATTCACTGAGCTAGAAATCTTATGGTATGAATTATGGTATTCAATATTCCTTACCTTTCATAGAGTTGCAAGAGCTTTTGGTAAACCTCTGCTAAGTCTGCTCTGACATCTGTTTGGTTGGGTTTCTCATATAAATTTGCTAATCCCTTAAAAAAAAAAAAAAATAAGATTCTATGTCAACAGTTACGTGTTATGAGAACACTGCAAGTTCTGCCTACAAAAATTATTCCATTGCCTTCAGTAGGGTCAACTGTTAATGTAATGATTTTTTGAGCAGAATCTACACTGATACTTCCATACAGCCTTCTGAATCTACTTATTTTAAATGAAATGCTTTCCTTGCTTTTCTTAATTAATACCAATGAATATTGGAAACCTGTAAATACTGCGTAACAGAATTGTCTGTTAAACAGAATATTTACTATGTATATATTGTCTGTGTAACAGACAATATATAAAGCACACTAAGTCATACAATGGAAAGTCTACATCCAAGTATCGTGCCGTCTTCTAAAGTAACAGGAAGCCAGAATCTGACTGCAAAACAACTGAGGAAATGTCAATATACCTTGAAATCACTTGTACCAGCAGTTATACTTAAAAAAGCTATTCATATTGAAAATATGAAAACCTTAGCACCTCAGAAAAATGTTGAAATAAGAGACACACCTAATAGGCAACCTTATGCTCTACATGTCTTCAAATAATCCAACTCTGTGTTGTAACTATATACTGTTATAGACAGCACACACAACACATGTATATGTTCTCATGCACACACCACACAGGTATTTTAAATGTATACTCCTGTTTCTAAGTAACAACAACAAAATTCAGTAACAATCCACTTGATGTTGGAAGCTGGAAAAATAACTTACTAGATAAAACATTTTCTCTCCTACATGAAAAGCACTGTCAAATGTTTCTACAAGCACAGAAATTCCTAAGCATGGATGAATTTATGGTGACTGTTCCAATTCATGTTCTCCCTTTCGTGTCCTTCACTGCTCCCCAGTGACTCTTTTCAGAGAATGAAAAAGTGAATTTGGACATTCACATACCTGCCATGCCAGTAACTGGTTTGGATCAAGTTCAATAGCCTTCTTGTACGCTCCTTTGGCCTGATCAGGCTGCTCCAACTCGGCAGCTGCCAGGCCAATGAACACCCAAGCATTGTAGTTATTTTTTTCTTGCTTCAAAACCGCCTAGAAATACACAATTATACGTGAAACTGATGAATGAAATGCATTTTATAGATCCATGCATTGAGTTTTATCATTACAGTTTGGTGAATTATTCTGTACGATCATACTAGGAGTTAACTCACTTTTAGAAAAAGGCTAAGATTACTACCTTCAAATTTTTATGCCAGGGAATGTTTTATATCTGAACCACTCTGCCAGTAATTATATCTGTAACTCAGCAATTAAAGCACTCCTGTTGAGGTCTGGATTAGAAATGGATTTTATCACTATCACTCTAGACTTAATATTCTTACCACTGCATATAAGCAAATGCAAAAGAGAAGGGGAAGAAAGTTTTTCCTGTGGGCAACTAACATGATGGTCAATGAAGTTAAATCTGAAAATTAATTTCAAATTATTAATCTCAGCTAATGAGGTATTCCATACTCTGCCTTACTATACAGCTGTAGGGGTATGAGAACAGCAAACAAAATGTGCAAAACACATTACCTTCCAAGTAAAAAATTAATTACCTTGCAATGTTTTAAGGCTTCCTTATATTCTTTATTTCGTATTGCTTCTCTAGCACTCTTTAAAGCTGCTTTCACCTCCTTACTTGACATTGTAGCTACTAAGGAAAAAGGAGAGACAATCAGTTCTTATGAAAAGACAAACTGAACTCAAAACATTGTTTATATCATATTGTAATTACACTGAGAGCATTTTAGACATAGAAATACAGTGCAATATGTCAATTTTCAGTGCAATTTCAGCACTGAAAACTGCTGAAACAAATCATATCGTTAAAATGAGTTAATTAAAGTTAGCTCCAAGCAGGATTAAGTGAACATTCCAAGCAGTTAAACAATACAAAGTAGCCCAAATGAAATTCTGGCTCAGTTTAAGACAGAAGAGGGAGAGAGGTGTTACATGACAGCCACTAAGATTCCTAGAAAGCTATCCTGCATAGAATTTCTTTTACAAGAGGAATTAATACACAGTGAACTGGGTTTAAGAGGCATATTGCACTGGACATCTGCTCAAGGTCTTATCAAAGCACACCCTCGAAATGTTATTAGTAACTAGTGTTGAAAGCGATACAACTTATGTGCATTCTCACTAATAATCAGGATTCTATTCTTAAATGTATCAAGCATGAGCTACTGAAAATAACTCCGAATCAAGGGAGGACAGTATTGTATCATTCTTGAGGAGGCGTATTGGGCACAAGGGCCTTGAGGATGGTGCTAATCTACATGTTTTGAGAAGTTCAGCCAACTTGGCCGGTAAGTGAAAATTCTGAGTCTGCTAAACTGAACTGCCCTCATTATAATACTAAAATTCACACCCATTGTTTAAGGAGACCCTTGCCCAGGTGAAGACCTTCCCTTGAGCATGTGTGGGAGCTATAACTTGATGGTGCGGTCATATCTATAAATTACTAACTAATCAAATAAAGCTAGGAGGCATTAAAATTATATTGATGCTGTAAATTGTGTATAAAAATCGTGTGGAGAATTCTGATGGGGGTGCACGATGGGAGGAGAAATCCCCCATGCACCTGGCACTGTAAATAAACTAATGTCAGCTCTTGAAACTACAAACCCCATTTGGAAAGTGATAGGTTTGTTACAGACTTTGGTAGCAAAGGGGTTCCCAAGGATCAGAGTTGATCTTGTGTGCTGCCCACAGCAGTACCATGGCCAGCCTGACACCTGTGTTTAGGGCTTCTCCACAATGTGTTGTGAACCTCACACACACTTAGAGCAGGCCCTGCTTCTGCCTACAGCTGCACAGAAAAAATGGGGAAGTGCTTAAGGACACAGAATCACAGAATCCCAGGTTGGCATAGGTTAGAAGGGATCTCTAGAAACCACCCAGTCCAACCCCCTGCCAGAGCAGAGTCACCCAGAGCAGCAGGACAGCAACATGTCCAGGTGGGTTTGAGTGTCTCCAAATGAAGGAGACTCCACCACCTCTCTGGGCAGCCTCTGACAGGGCTCTGACAGCAAAGCAGTTCCTCCTCATGTGGAGATGGGATTTCCCGTGTTCCAGTTTGTGCCTGTTGCCCCTTGTCCTGTCCCTGGGCACCACTGAGAAGAATATGGGCCCATCCTATTACCCCCTGCCCTTTAGCTACAGCTCAGCATTGGTGAGGTCCCCTCTGAACAGCCCCAGGTCCCTCAGCCTTTCCTCAGCAGAGGGGCATTCCCGCTTGTGAAGTCTGGCATAGTCACGCTCTGCTTTGTCCTAGATGGTAAATGTTTTTCTGCAAATGAACTTTAGGAACAGCACTGTCTAAACCGCCTAACCGGAGGAGGCTGAGACACACCACTGTTGGGGCCGGCACTGACAGAGGCTGAGAAAGTGATAAGCTGCACAACAAAAAGAAACGCCTTTAGGCAGCCAAAAAGCAAAAGATAAAAGAGTGGATGAAGGGCCTGGAGAGAAATTAGTAAAAACAGGAGAAGAGCGTGGATTTCAAAGATTCCCTCAAGGCCTAAAAACTTAAAAAGAAACATGTCAAACTTACATCACTCAACAGCTCCCACAGAGGGAGCTTCCGAGGAGGGCACAGGCTTCTCGACCACTACAAACACCGCCTCTGGTTGACATTACCGAGCCTGAGCTCCACTTCCATCTACAGAGAAAAATAGACACGACATCAGCGCAAAACCGCTGCCACCTCGGAGGAAATCGGCACCGCGGCCCTGCTGCGGAGCGAGGGGCGCCCGGGCCTGGCCGCTCCACGGCCTGGTAACCGCACCGGCAGCCCCTCCCGACCGAGCCAGCAACCCCCACGGAGAGGAAAGACGAGACAGACTGGAACGAACCAGACCGCCACAACCCCTCACAGCCCCACGCCGCGCCACCTCACCTCACCTTCGCCTCCCGCCGCTGCCACCGCCCGCGCGCATGCGTGTGGCGTCATCACGGCGACACCGCCCGTCCGGCCGCCATTTTGCGGGGTGCCCTCTGGGAGATCTAGTTCCCGGCTCAAGCCGCCCTGAGGCGCGGCGGGGCTGAGGGCAGCGGGCGGTTCTAGATACCAGTGTTGCTGCTCCCCTCTCTCCGGGAGAGGGGTTTGACGACGGCGCAGCGATGCGGGTCGGCGGCGGGGCGATGGAGCTGGCTGGGCTGGCGTTACTCCTCATGGCTTCCGCAAGCTGGGCCGGGGAGAAGCCGCGGCCGATCGCCTCCGGGGGCCAGCCCCGGCCCAGCGTGGTGCTGGTAACCTGTGACTCCTTGGTGAGTGTCCGGGTGAGGGAGGGTGAGAAAGCGGCGGGGGCATTTCGCCGGTCCTGGCCTCGCTGGGACCTCCGAGGATGTGACAGCATGGGCTTTCCGTGGCTTTAACCAGGCTGTATAACTACAGACTTGCTAAAACAGGGCTGCTTTTTATTCTCTGTCATCTCCGTGGGGTGCAGAGCTTTCTTGGGACCTTGAGGGGAGGCCTTCATTAGGTAACCTTTGTTATCTGAACCAAACTCCTCATTCTTGCCATGATCCTGCTCCACGTTTTCATCAGGTGCATGACAGGAGTCAGAAACTTGCACATAGATGGTCATCCCCCGCCTCTGCTCTGTCCTGGGGAGGCCCCATCTGGGGCACTGTGTCCAGTTCTGGGCTCCCTAGGTGCAGAAGGACAGGGAAGTGCTGGAGAGGGGACAGCAGAGGGCTACAAAGGTGATGAGGGGCCTGGAGCATCTCTCTGATGAGGAGAGGCTGAGGGACCTGGGTCTTTTTAGTCTGCAGAAGACTGAAGAGGGATCTGATCAACGCCTATAAATACTCAAGGGGGTATAAATATCCACCCAAGGGGGGTGTGAGGAGGATGGGGCCAGTCTTTTTTCAGTGGTGCCCAGTGACAAGACAAGAAGTAACGGGCATAGGCTGGAGCATAGGAAGTTCCATCTGAACATGAGGAGGAAGTTCTTTCCTGTGAGGGTGACAGAGCCCTGGTAGAGGCTGCCCATGGAGGTGGTGGAGTCTCCTTCTCTGGAGACATTCAAACCCACCTGGACACATTCCCACGAGACCTACTTTGAGTTACCCTGCTTTGGCAGGGGGTTGGACTAGGTGATCTCCAGAGATCCCTGCCAACCCCATATCATTCCATTATTCTGTAATTGCTGCTGTCAGCTGTGGTAACTACACCTTGTCACTGCAACTGGAGGCAGGAGGGGACAGGTCAGCAGGAATGGGGGGCAAGGCAGTCATTCACAGAGCAGGCCTGGTGTAAAAAATCAGTGATTTTCCATTGGCTTGACAAGCAAAAGAGGGAAGGAAGGTCACTGTTATTCTTGTTGTTGTAAATCCTAAGAACTTTGGGTCTCCGCAGCAGGCGAAATGGAGAATTTCTGTCATAATAGATGAAATGACTGAGTTAAGCTGTTGGGCATCATATGTTGGCTTACTTTTATTAGGTATAACATCTACTACAATAAACTTACCAGGTGAGCATCTACAGCTAAAAGGAATCAATAGGTATGTTTTTATAAATTTTTAGTTGCTTTATTACAGTGATTTATTGATACATTTGTTTTAATTCCTTGTTTGGAACTGAAGAGCACATTTTTTTCACCCTTTTCTCACCATGCTTCTGTGTACCCACCCAGCATTCTGAAAATACTTTTGTCAAGGTTTTACTTTATTGAAAGGGAAAGCCTTGGTTTCTCTGCCTCTCCTTCCTGCTAAATCAGTCATAAGCTCCATGGTTTTACTTCCAAGGACTTTCACATCTCATCACTTCTCATTCCCTGTTCAGAAACCGCCACTTGGCTCTGATGGCACAGGTAATAGCACTTGACTTCTTGCCTGCTGCCTGTCATTTTTGGGATAAATTCCTCCTAAGTATTTGGTAAACATGTATTATCCTTTAAACTGCTTCTTAAAACACATTTTCTATGATTCAAAAGACAAAGCAATAGCTCCTTGTTTTCTTTCCTTCTTCTGACTCTATTCTTTATTTATAGTATTTTTAAGAGAATAATCTCTTAACATTCCAAAGTAATGTGTGGGTTTGTAAATAAGAATTCTTCACTGAGTTCTCAGCTTTTACTATAATGCCAAATTTATGACAGGTGAGGTTCTGGGAGCTTGTAAATGGCCAGTTTGTTTCCATATTCTAGCAGAAGCTGCTAACAGATTTTAGGAAAATTTTTGTATGTTGTCCTGTAAACAGGAAGATTCTCCTGACTCTCTTCTAGGGATTAGTGGAGTAACCCTTACAAAACTGAAAGGTGGAACTGCAGATGTTTGTGATGTTCTTTACAAAAATAATTTAGAACAATGTGCTGTTTCTGAAAAGTATTGTATTTCATAGTGCATATGAAGGAGAATACGTTAAAAGACTTGTTGTGTTGCATAAGTTTTTTTAATGAGGTGAATTAGAAGGCAGAAATGGATGAGCTATTTTAATTAATTTGCTAGTAGAGAAGAGGATGAGTTGGGTATTGTTGAAAATTAGAATTTTTCTGGAAAATAAACTTAGGTCCTGAAGGTTGTCACAAGGCACAGGCTTTCATTTGGAAGTGTGCCTGCCTTTGTCGCAGGTGATGAAAGACTTCAACCCCCACAGGTCCTACCTGGTTCTTGGAGAGCGGATTTCCAGAATTAGCTGTAGAGCTTTCACCATCTCAGCCTGTTGAAAAAGCTTACTTTTTTTACTGCGTAGACTTGTCACCCGTCTCTCCAGCATCGAAAGAATGAACTCTTGTTTCCAGCTGTTCAAACAATATCTTTGTTGGGTAAACTTGTGAATATGTTGTTGACAGGGTGACAAATCAGTTGTGTACTTTCTAAAAAAAAAGTTTTCTCCTTTTCAGCCAGAAGTTCCTTTCAAGTTCATATTGCAGATTACAGCTTTATTTCCAGTTTCTGCTAGTGAATGCCTGTTCTAGTTGCCTTTTGTAGTAGTGTACAATATTAGGTGATCAGGTTTTTTCCATATACTGATCTCCAGTGGCCCTGTATAGTCGCCCACTGTGGTGCTGGGATGCCACAATTTGCTCTCCTGATGCCAAATGAAGCAATTTTCCCCACAACACCATGTTATTCAATAGCATTTTCTGCCAGAAAACAAATGGGGGGGAATTTTTTTCTTCTGCATGCAGTCCCTGCATTGAAGTCTAAAGTGTCAAGAAAAAGATGTTAGTCTCTGACTATGGACTTAGTGTATGAGCAGTGGCTGGGTGCCTAGGGAGGTGATGAAGTGCTTGTGATGTAAAGTTAAACTATTTTAAACAATGCCAGAATAATTCTAATCTTAAAATATTTCTGTACGTTTCCTACTGTGTAGCACAACTATGTTGCACTTAGCTCTGTTTTCTGGCTTCTTTCTGAAATACTGAAAACTCCTGATTATTTGCAGTATTCTTTCTGAATTTTCCCTTGGACAGTGAGCACCTACCACGTGGGTAATGGAGGCAGTAGTAACACAGACTGTAAATTCTTCAAGTTTGCTCTCACTTGTTTTCAGTTTTGTGGGTTTTGTTTTGGTTTTTTGTTCTTTCACAAATTACTCCAGAACATTAAACTAATAAAACTAAAGTGAAAATTCAGATGCAGAAACAGCATAATATGAAATTAATAGGTAGTCTTATATTATATATATATATGATGTGTATTCTTGAATGCTGAAGACAGAAATAAACTCCTTTTCTCTCCATGTAAGCTTCCCTGATATTTCATATAGGAGAATATTATGTTAAATACAATATTTGTTTCAAACTATTGTTTAAAAATAAATAGTCATTCAAAAGCAAAATGCATTTTCTTAATTGAAAACTGTAGAGGCTAGCAATTCTCAGAACCCATGCATCCATCTGTCTGTTTTGTTCTAAGCATTTTCTGTTATCTTTTGGAGTTTCCACTGTCACTCAAATGCCTGAGAGATGTTTGTACCTGTTTCAAATGTACCATTATTTAAAGGTGAAATTTCACAATTGGTAAAGTCTTGGTCCTGCATCTACTTTAAGATGTACAGAATGTGAACAAAGATCAGGAAAAGCAGTCAGTAAATTTTTATTGTACCTATTCAGTATTTAAGAGAAAGCAACTCTC
Organism: Scolopax mira; assembly: GCA_004320125.1. Lineage (NCBI taxonomy): Eukaryota > Metazoa > Chordata > Aves > Charadriiformes > Scolopacidae > Scolopax > Scolopax mira. The sequence goes on along the minus strand of BJBW01000506.1, from coordinate 14,063 downwards.
ATTGTTGACTCTTTGTCATATCTGCTAATTTTTGGTTATGAGTCAGCAGGAGCAACGTGATCATTGTATACTTTCTATTGAAGGGGTGATATCTCACTAAATAATTGTTTTCAAGATCTCTTATCGAGCAACAACATTACAGTAATAGCCATAGTACATTTTGTACTTAACGTCATGTCATGATGACTCTATCTTCAACAGACACCAGGAACCATTGTGCCAAATGAGGCTTGCTCAATGTATGGCCTGGATAAAGCATTTTTTGTAGGCTGCATGGGGATACAAAGAATCACAGAATCTTCATGGTTGGAAGGGACCTTTGAGATCATCAAGTCCCACCAAAATAAAAACCACCACATACCAACACAAAACCAAACACAAAACAAAAATACCCAACCCAGCAATCCCAGGCACTAGAACGTGCCCTGATGTGCCACGTCTACATGTTTCTTAAATCCCTACAGGGATGATGACTCCACCACCTCCCCGGGCAGAGACCTGACCAGTGCCCAGTCCAGAGGCACCATCACTGCCCTGCTCCTGCTGGCCACGCTGGTCCTGACACAGGCCAGAAGTGACTGCAGGGTTACAAGTAATCACATACCAGATTTTTTGCTGCGGTTTCTCACATACAATCTACTCTCATTTTATAATAGTTTAAAGTAACCTGCGAGGGTGGTCCATTGCCTATGTGTGGTAAGGTATTAGAGGTAAGAATTTGCATACTGGCATTTATTATGCAGGGGCTGATGAGGTAATCTGTGTGTTTGGAACAAATGAGCCAGTAGTTGGTGAATTTGTAACTGGAGAAACCTGGTTTCATGTCACCATAATTTAAAGTAAAGGTACCAATTTAAAATTTTTGGGCCTTTTAAAAGGTACTGGTTAAAACCTCTAGCTAAAGAAATTGGTAAAATAAAATATCAGTGGGAGAATAGGCTTCCTTCAGCGTGCTGATCACTTTTCCAGCCCATAGTTTAACTTCATAGAGATGTGCTGTGGATAAACTTTTAAAAGGAGGAAAATGATGAGTTCTGAGAAAAGTGTACCAGTGCACACACCTACACCAGGATCCAGACTGACTCCATTTAATTTTTCACCATATCTGTCTGTGTTGAAAGTGTCATGCAGGACTTCTTTTGCAAGAATTGGCGCTTAGAATATGTACACCAATAGAAGGGAAATAATTTTACTGTAAAAAAGTACAGTTATCTTTAACATTATACTTTTTGATAAGTAAACTATTTTCTATTGATGTAATTAAGGTTTCTTAACACTTTGTTTTCCATATCTGAGTAGAATCACAGAATCACCTAGGGTGGAAGGAACCTTTTAAGACCATCTAGTCCAACCAATGAAAAAATAATAATTAAAAAAAAGACAAAAATGAACAAAACCCCCACCCCCCACAGACCCGATCCCCCACCCAAACCAATGCCAATCCACTACTAATCCACATCCCCAAGAACCATGTCAACTCCTCCCTTGAATAACTCCAGGGATGGTGCCTCCACCACCTCCCTGGGCAGCCCCTTCCAATGGCAACATTTGAGTAATACATTTTCAAGGTAATATGAATTAATGCAATGATAAGTTTGGGATAATGCTGTTTACATAGTTCTTCCTCTGTTTGATTACAGGATGGGCGCTTGACATTTTATCCAGGAAATCAGACTGTGGATTTGCCTTTCATAAATTTTATGAAAAGACATGGTACTGTCTTTCTCAATGCCTATACCAATTCTCCCATTTGTTGTCCTTCCCGTGCAGGTAGGACCAAGCAAAACATCAGATAAATACTTGCACTTGTCAATTTACTTATGTGGTAATGATGGGAAATTTCAAAGGATTGAATTTTGGGGGATTTGTTTAGTTTTTCAGTAAAACCCATTTTTTTAGTTTATGTCAGAATATATGCAGTATTCTTGTGTTTGATCTGTTTCTCTTTTCTGTTTCTCATGCTTCTTCCTTTCTTTTCTTTATTTTATTCTAATTTTTTCCATCTATATATGTGAGCTCCCAAATCTTTGCAGGCTTCGCTGGAGCTTCAGTATTTTTTAAAAATCTTCTGGATTTGTAGAGAAATCATCAATTTGTCTTTCACAGTGCTGAAGCTTTATTCAGAACTGCTCTCTATTCCCTGTTCAAAGTTAATAAATCTCTTTTGTGTTCTCAGGAAGAAGTATTAAATAATAACAGTGGAATAAATTGATGCTGCCTGATGATATTTATTCCAAACATTCTGAAAAACACATAATATATCCCTCAGTAGCATTAACTGAATACTTCAATATTTTTCTGTAGTTTTACAGATATATAATATATATAAAAAAACTATAGAAAGTTCTATATATAGTATAGAACTATAGTTTCTATAGTTCGATAGTTTTCTATAGAAATTGCCCTGTGTTCAATTTCACGCTTGCAAAATTTGATGGTAAGTTAGAAGGAAGCTGTGTTTTTGAACCAAAAATTATGTCTTAAAACATTCTAGCCTTTTTGAGTTTTTTTGGACAGTCTTTGTTGCTGAGAACAATGTTAAGTGTTAAGTGATTTAATTTTAAGAAGTTCTGTGAAAACAGCAGCCAGTGCTGCTGGTGAGGAAGAGTCTGCATGATGGGGTTGGGGTTGACACTGTTCTTACAGGATATTTCCATTGCTTATAGAATACCTTAGCTTTGTTTTAGGATGCCCCTTGACTCTAAATTAACACTGGAAAAAGTGAACAGTTCTCCACAAGCTGCAAAGAAACACTGGAATTCACTAATAAAAACTTAACAGTTCCTTTGCAACTCTTCCTTTAGTTTCAATTCTACTTGTCCTCCTCTCTAATAATTTAGTTTTGTTTCTACAGCTGGTAGAAAAAAAGATTAAACAGAGGGAATATAGCATTTATGAAAATAATATCCTCTAATTCCCTCCACAAACATATTAACTTTAAATTCACATTAAAATTTAAACAAAGTAAGGGGATATAATGCTCTGCAACACATGCAAATAAAGACATGACTGTTTCATCAAGATCTGTATTACCATGGCATTTTCTTTCAATCAGTAAGAAAATTTCCTGATTCAGAGAAAACCTTGATTTAATAATTGCATAGTACCTGGAAAGATGTTACCTTCTGCAATTCTAGGGGTTATTCTAGTAAAGTTGTTGTTGTTCATATTGATGATGAAAATAAGATTTGGAAGAGTCATACTTTGTATTCCCTGTTCTATTGGATCACAACGTGGACTTTTTACTTCTAAAATAATGAAAGGACTGATCCCTTCTCGAGTATATTGAACTTAGATTTAGATGGGAAGTACCACTTTCTCATTAAAAAACTTTTTCCCCCTCCAGCTATGTGGAGTGGTCTTTTCACTCATTTAACAGAATCTTGGAATAACTTCAAAGGTCTGGATCCAGATCATGTAACGTGGATGGATCTCATGGAGAAGCATGGCTACCGCACACAGAAGTTTGGGAAATTGGACTATACTTCTGGACATCATTCAGTAAGGTAACCAGATAAGCTCTCCTGCAGTGAAATGAACAGGAATGAACAAATCATTTAATGGTCTGGCAAGTGGTTTCTGTCTCTGATGAAAATGGCAGTAGTTTTAATTGAAAAGAAACTGTGTTAGGAACCTAGCAGGAATTTGTCCTGCAACTTTATGGAGAAGCAAGAAGCAAGTGCAGATGCACTTTGCCTTTTGACTGTAGCTGGAAGGTGTGAATATCAAGACTGAGGTTTTGCCCAACATGGATGAAGGTTATTCTTGATCATTGGTAATGGCTCCCTCAGTGACATTTGTAAACTGTTCTTAATACTTAAACACTTAGAGATTGACTGCATTATGTTCCAAAAACAGTAAGCATAATGTGTCTGGACAGTTGGGGCAAAATATGGTGTCTTTCTTCTGTGTAGTTTTTACAAAGATGCACTGTCTCCCTAAATAATGTCTCCCTGATAAATAATGATGTACAGTGTTGAAATAATAATGAAGAGTAGCTTTTTCTTTGATATTAAACAGGTCAGAGCGACTTAAAATTTCCTCACTTCAATCACTAAAATGAGCAATCAGGAGTTGAAAGGTCACATAGTAGTTAGTAGTATGTTACATGTACACAATCCTTTTTGTCTACAAAACAATTTATAAAGAGTACCCACTTCAGAACCTGGCCAAAGTAGTAATTTAATCTCCAGTTTAAGACTGTCAAAAAGAAAAGAAAGCTTATTTCCATACACCAGTTCTACATTGGAAGGAAAAGATTATTCAAACACAGACTTACAGCAAAACCTTAATTTTACTTACTTTACCAGACAGTATACATATTTGTGTGCTACTGATGCTTCTCTCATCTCTGTCTGCAGTGTCTAACTATAAACAGATGGGTCTTCAACCTCTGGTCTTTTGCTGTGATTTTTTTCTTCTAAATTCTGTGTTATTCTTAAAACATTTGTTTGGCTTGGGTTTTTTTCCAGTAATAAACAATTACTTGTGAAAGATACTAAAAAGTCATCTGCTGCAGTGCTATTCTGATTTTTTTTTTTGCTTGCTTATATGGATGTTGGGAAGATTTCCTCTCTTGTCAAGAAGCAGCTGAACATTTAGATAAACGCTTATGGATGTTTTTGTTATCCTAGTGTGGAGATGGTTAGTTGTGACTGCCTCAGGCATTCATGTTTTTCAGAAGAGCTTAGTCTTAACAGCACACTGTAAAGTGCCAGTAACAGACCATTCTTTGAGAAAGGAAGGGGCAGATTTTGTTCTATGTAATGAAGCAACAGAGATATGATTCTGTGGGTGTGTAATTCTTAGGCATTTCTAGAATAGATTTTCAGTAAATTAAAATTGCTCTGCAAAATGAAAATTTTCTGCAATATTATACAGCCTCTCTTACACTTTTCTTATGAATCACTTTTGTGCAGAGAAAAATTCTGTGTTCTCTAAATAGAATATAGTGTGCCCTTCACTGAGATAGTAGAAATGTTCTGTAACATTGAAATCTGTTTATCTCTAATCTAAAGTTACTCCAGATTTAAAGAAGAGCAGCTCTTAAGTAATTCCAGAAGTTCCTGGCTGTTCATATGCTAACTGGAACACAAAGGTGAAACTCAGGGAGGGGGGAAAGAGGTTGGTTGCATATAAAGTGTCTGTATTCCAGAAGCCTTGCTGTCATTTCCCTGAGCTGCAGACCTTTGGTGAGTTCTGGTGTCATTCATGCCATTGCCTGTTGATGCACACCATTGCTTTAACCTTGCCCCTCTTGTACTTATTTTATCTGGTACTCTCACATTTGAATGGTTCTGTCGATACCATTCTGTGTATTTTTGTTCCAAGACTCCACAGGTGTGACATAAATTAAGATAATTCAGGGTTTAGCCAAACTGTAGCAGCGCCAGTATCAGTGGAGTTACAATCTGATTTTTCTCATTCTGCCATGTGTAGATTCGTTTACTTCAGTGGTAGGGTTTGAGTTTCACAAGCAGAAATTATGATGTAATCATATAATCCCGGCATATTTACATAGCTTTTGGTCCCATGAGGTTGAATTTTTAGGCATTTCAAAAACAACAGAAAAGTATTAAAGTGTACGGTGTTGCAGTTTTTAATTTATCTTTTGTCCTAGACCTTTATCCTGTGTTTTAGCCAGGTGCAAATTTTTGATATGTTTTTTTCTAGTTTTCCCTTCAGTGAGAGTTTGAGATCTGTACCCTTATTGTTATTTGAGTAAGTGTGGGTGGAGGTTGAGAATAAAAGAAAACAAACACATGGTTGGCCAGCCTTTATGTGCCTACACAAGAGGAATTTGAAAATGACAGTTTACACAGTTTTCAACTCAATAAATTAAAACTGCAAATACGGTTCCTCAGTCAGAGAGAAATGTGCATCTTGTTCCTTGCATGGCATCTGCGCAGACATTTAAAAACCCTAAGTAGTCAGTTAATTAATCTATAAATTAATAGTGTAGAAGAGTTATAACAAAGCTTCACATACATTGTGGAGATAATTGGTATATTCTGCTGTTTAATTTCTTGTTTAAAAGGGAGAGTAGCAAAGGGATGCAGAACAGTTCAGCCAGTGCAAGGCCAGTAGGAGATTCAGTGCAGAATCAGCTTGTTTCAAAGAAAGCAATTTGACAGGACACAGTGAGCAGTAATATCCTGTAGAACCTTTCTTAAACACATACATTTCTTTAAACAATAAAAACCACCACTGGTCCCTAGTGGGGGATAAATATGATCCCATATTGACCTAATAAAAAAAGACTCATTAACTTTTCTGCTGCAACATTTCAGTTGTGTAACTTAAATTGTTTTTTCTTTGTCCCAACCTATTGCAAATAATGCATTGCTAACACAAATCATCTCTGATTTACATATCTTAAAAATACACAGAGTGAAATATACTGTCATTTGAATGTGACTCATAAGATAATTATTCATAGTTGTGCATTAATGATATTTGAGGAAAATAGCTTCTAGGAAGTGCATATAAAGAAATATATATTAACAGAAAGAGCTGGATCTTTATCCTCCAGACTACTGAAAACATGAAGCCTCTGTTCCCTATCAAAAAGACTCTAGATGTCCTTTGATTACTGGTGGCTGTTCTTCACTTAACATTTAAAACAGATATGGTTAGTGAATGTCATGTAATTAGTTTCACTTACATTAGTAATGATGGTAATTCGTAAAGCCTTATCTTCAAATTTACATTATTGTATTCCCATCCTTTATTTATCAGCTTTTTTATCCCTTTGCATGTTTGTTAAATTTGCTGGAGTAATTGCTCTGCAAGCAAATTCCCATTTTAAGGGAATTTAAAGAGTTGAAAATTGGAATTAATTTCTGAGCCTTTTGAATAATTATCAGTCTATTGCTTGCTTTTTCCTTTTAAATTCAAAGATTTAATTTAGTATTGCCCCCTTTTTCACCCCTCCACCTGGCCTTTTTGAAGATTCTTATTTTGGCATATCTTTTTCTCCTCTTCTGCTTGAGGATTAGTTGTCCTCTTGGCTGTGTCAAAACATCTCCTGTGTTGCTCCAGAATGTGGAAAGGGTGTCTGAAGTGAAGTTTTTGAGAGAGTATTTTTGAGTTTTGGGGGGGTTTAGTTTTTAGCTTGATTCTAACTTCAGTCTGAATGGATAGTCATAGTGGCCTATGGCCAACGTAATCATTTTTTATATATAAGTGAGTATTATGACATCACATGCAATTTTACTCACCTACCCACCTTTTACTATTGTTTTGTTTTAATGCTTATGAAATGTGATTGCTCCATAGGCCATCTAGGTACCTTAATTTGTTCTGAGTAATTTCTTTAAGCCTGCTTACCTTGAAAGTATGAACTTTAAAAATGATTTAAAACAATAAAAAAAAAAAAAATTGTAACAGAGAATTCTGAATAGGTTTTTCTGGAGGCTAAAAGTGTACTGGTAAAATTCCTGTGGGGAAAAAAAATGGTTAGATGCTCTTTAAACAATAATAATTCTGTATTTTGATAAAAGTACCTTGAACAGTTTCTTATTTTCCTTTATCATTTCTGTGGTTATATTGAAATTGGTGAATAAAATGCCGTCAAGGTCTTAAATGGGCTGTTTCCTCCCAGCCGTGTTTGTGGCAGTTATGGGATCATTCATCCTGGCAAAGAAACAAGGACATCTGCAGCTCTGGCTTCTCAGGCTTGCCTTGGAAAGGCAAGAATTGTCATGATATTAGAAAATCTATTAAAAAAATATTTTATCAATAAAGTCTTGTCTTTTCTTTTTTCCCCTTCTTGCTTTCTCCTTATACCCTTCTCTTCTCTTACTCTCTATTCTTGATAGGATTTATCAAATATATCAAAAATGATTGTACAAGATAAATCACTTTTACAGATTTTTGTCATAACTGATAGTGTTTAAAAATGTTCTTCAAATCCAGAACTTTGGTTCTAAAGGCAGCCTCTTCAGGAAATCCCCACAGGAGTTTTTCAAATAATGGAAATGTAAGGCCACCTTTACCAGATAAGTAGTGTGTGAATCTATGTCAGAATGGAGATAACAAGATGGGGATGATATTTTTAAGTGCTGTTTTGCATCTGTGAAAAGAACCATTCTGACATGTAGTTGTAATAAATAAGACAGAAGATCTGTAAGCAGAAAAAAAAAAGCTAAACCTCTGAATATAAAATGGACAATAGCTACTGATCTATTGAATAGCAATCCTTCAATGTAGAAATTACAAATAGGTTGCAGCTACAAATACAGGGGAAGTTTTTCAGAAGTTCTTTACTTTTTACTTGGAGGAAAAGTGAAGAAAACGATTCCCAATGAGTATGTATCGTGTGTGCATATTTTCAGTAACCGTGTAGAAGCCTGGACGAGGGATGTTGAGTTCCTGCTCCGGCAAGAAGGGAGGCCCATGGTGAATCTTACTGGTGATAAGACACGTGTGAGAGTGATGGAAGCGGATTGGCGGAATACTGATAAAGCAGTAAATTGGATAAAGGAAGAAGCTGTTAACCTTACTCAGCCATTTGTCCTCTACTTGGGACTAAATTTACCACACCCATACCCGTCACCCTATGCAGGAGAAAATTTTGGATCCTCTACGTTTTTAACATCTCCCTATTGGCTTGAAAAGGTATGTGAAGGCGAAATTTAAATATAAATTTATTTATAAGTGTATTTATTATGAGCGGTATTTTATTCCTCATGATTTTTCAACTCAGACACAGTTTTAATGTGTACATTACACAGTAAGAAAGTACTAGGATGAAATGTGAGATTTCTGGTTTAAGGCTAAGCAAATAGAAATGAAGATTTTTTTTCTGTATTGTAGGAAAGGTTTTTTTTAGCAGTAGTCACTGGATTAATGAAGAAATTTGGAGTTGAATGGCTAGAAACTTATTAAAGAAAGAACGAAATCATTGCTATATGTAGTTGTAATTGGTTTTACAGTAATGGTCTCAAGGTTAATTGTTTATAGCATTCTGTATGGGTCTTGTTATAAATGATGCTATATGTAATCATTCTCTCTGAGATTTAGAGTGAGAGATTGACTTTTCCTGCAATACGAACCTGAAGCAGTGAGACACAGCAGGACTCTCTTTTCTGTTAGCTGTCCATGCTACAGTAGCTTTTAGACTGCAGAAAAGTCCCACTGTGTCTATATGTGGAAAGCTGGCAGATAGCAGCACTCTGTCCCAAAGAAATAGTGAAAATATTTGCTCTCTCTTTTGTGGCCTCTGGGTGCCAATATCTATCATAAAAATATAAATGAGTTACAACAGCATAAAGACATTAAGATTTTCTGCAGCTGAACAACTGAGAAATAAATTTGAAAGGGCATTGTGCTTACTTCAAAATAAACTAAACAATTTATATAACTCATTTGGCCTTTTCTTCTAGGGAACTGCAAAATCTGTTTATCTAGCTGGAACAAAAACACAGGGACTTAGAAAAAAGGATATACAAACAAGGGTTGAAAGATGTGAATTTCTGTGTAAGATTGAGGGTTGTGGGTTCTTCTAGGAATGGTGAGAAGTTTGTGGAGAGAGGGAGACCATGGGGGAAAAAAACCTCCATCTGCATAGCATATCTAGTTTGGATAGTAAGGGAAACTTCCTAGGAGCCAGTTGCTAGGTTAGACATACCTTGGGGAGTGAGGGTACCTTTTTTTCAAGACACAGAGTGAGTTACAACATCTCTGACAAATTTTTGTCATCTGTAATCCGGTTAGAGTACTTAAACTCGGTAGTTTGCCAAGGTCCTTTCCACTACTCCACGCCCATACTCAGTTATCTGAACCACATATGTCCATTTATTGACCATTGGCTGATGCTTCTGGAATGTATCTGTGCTTTGGCCGTGGAAGAAAATGACAGAGACCAATCTCACGAAGAAGTGTGAATGCATAGGTGAAGAACTTAAATTACATTTTTAAAGGGGAGCTGGTACAGAATGGAGAATCAACATGGTATGTTTATGAAACCCTGTGTTGCTAAGCAGGTGGTCCTCTGCATTTTGCACAAGCTGGCACTTTTTCAGGGCACGTGGCTTCTTTTCTGGCTATGAATTACAACAGACAAAGGGATTATGACTTTGTGAATCCCTCAAACTAGGTTGTAGTTCCATAGGAAAGGGTTCCATCTTCTGACCAATCAGAGGGACGCTTTTTGCTCTCATTATGTCTTGAGCAACCAGCAATCATTTGAGGAGTCTAAAATGTGACTTTATCTAGCCAAGGAACTTCATCAATAAGAAGGTGCCTGAAGTGGTCCATGATTTCTTCTTGTAGGCCCTTTTCTGCAGGGCCTAAGGAAACTTAGGTTTTGGTATGTCTCTTTGACTATCACAAAGTCATTTTATCCCTGTGTTATGGGCACTTTAACACTTGCTGTTTTGTCAACTGTTTAGATAATGTAATACATCTGCTAGATTTTATTTAATAAACTTTTAAGTTTTCCATACTGAGATTACATCTTTACTTTGTGGTCATTTGTGCTTTAAAACTGCAATATAGAAGTAATAAACTCCGTTAAATATAGCACTAAGGGAATGGTTTCAGGTGTGGCTGCCCTAGGCTAAATGTATGTCAAACTTTGGGACTCTAAAGTGGTGGTGCAGCACACAATATCTGTGAGCAAATCAGTGAGAATATGCAAATCCAGCATTATTTGTAATTGATTGGCTCCTACTTTTTAGTTTCAAACTGATCTTCCACTTCTTTGTAACTGAATGGGACAGACATCTGTGGAAACAAATATAGAAATAAGTAATAGAAAACTGGACTTTTTTTTATCAAGATGTTGAGATTTGTCATCCACTGTCCTGGAGCCCTTCCCAGACTAAGTAAATTTCCATGTTGTTCTGTAGCCTCACATAACACCCCATTTATTTTTTTTTATACATATTGTTTATAGTTTCCTATGGTTAATGACACACTATGCCAATACTTCTATGCTTACTCTAGAGCACAGTTCTGGAAGGCTGTTCCGTGGTATCTCTCTTTAAAAAAAAAAATCATCAGCTGGTAGAGCACATATTTCTGCCTCCTTAGTTTCTAGCTGATTTTTATATCTCTCTGTCAAAATGACTCGATACCTGTGGAAGCAGAGGGAAAGTATGGAGGAGGCAGCAGCACCATGTAACAGATAAGCAGCTGGTGTTCCCCGGACCACAAACTGAGAACTGTGAATTTATGCTTAAAAGTTTTAATTTAAATGACTTTTTAAAAGAAAATAATTTAATTCAGTTGCTAAAGTAATGTTAATTTCCTCTTATTTTTAGGTAACTTATGAAGCTATTAAAATACCCAAGTGGTCTTCTCTTTCAGAGATGCATCCAGTAGACTACTACTCGTCTTACACCAAGAATTGCACAGGAGAGTTTACAAAGCAAGAAGTGAGAAATATTAGAGCGTTTTATTATGCAATGTGTGCGGAGACAGATGCCATGCTGGGTAGGTCATGTTTCACCACACAGTGGGTTCTCGTGTCTTTTTTAAGAAAATGCTGATAGGGCTGGTCTTCTGGAAAAAAAAAAACAAACCCAAACCCAACACAATTCATATTTGTGAGTAAAGCATATGGATGATGCATAATCGGTCTATATGATAAATAACTGGATATCTTTTAAGGCTATTGCAGGGGGAATTCAGAGCATTCTGCAAAATAGTCACAACCACCACTTGGAGACCCTGTAAAAGCCAAGTAACTGCAGCAAAATGTTGCTTGAGCCATGTACAAGAGGAAGTAAATACTCTTTGATTAAGTGCTAACTGAAATAATGGAAAAAATCATGAAGGGGACCAGCAAAGCAAAGCTGGAAGGAAGGATAAATTTTAGGGAATAAGCAATTTCCTCAGAGATTGATTTCAAATACATAGACCGGATGTCAGCTATTACATCTAGACTAAACAGTGAGGTTACCTTTGAAGTCTCCCTTAGCTGCTCATTATTAAATGTTAAAAAGAAGAAAAAAACCCCAAACTAATTTGGCGTTCATAATTCTTTCTAGTTCTCCGCAAGATCTACGTACGTAAAAATTATAATGCTAATTGGTCTTCATTTACAGTATTTTATTTCTTAATTTGAGAAGTGACCAGAACGAACAAGAATTTCTTTGCCTTCTAATATGAAATTCATGTGGAAAAAATGCTGGTCTTCTTAGCAATGTTAGAATGAGAAAGTAATTTAAAAGGCACAGAATGACTCTTGCACATTTTATGAAAGAAGAGAGATCAACAGAAGCCTGACAGTTTTAGGGAATGAAGGCATTGCACAGTATCTGCACTGGGGTTTAGGTTGGTAACGTATTTTAGGTTTTTAGCTAGTCTGCTTAAGGAAGAATCATCTTAGTATTTTAATGTTAAAGATGTGCAAGTGCTTTGCTTCATTTTGTACTTCACTGATCTTGGCCCTGTCTCCGTTGCACAGATGTGTGTGCAAGGGCCTCCTGTGGGGATATGGCAAGGAGAGACCTGCACTAATTGTGTGGAAGGTGGGTACAATCAGGAGTCATTCACCCGAAATGTAATGCCAGGGCTTCTGCTGCACTGTTTGACTGCTGTTGCAATGCATATTATTAGTTATGAAATGAAACAAAAGTGATGATAGTAGCTTTCTGTGTCTGAGAGAGGAGTTTCCAAGCTTCTCTCTGGGATTCCTTGGGGTTTGCATGCTGCTTTGCAGCTACAGAAGTCGGAAGGAATATTTTGCAGGTATCCTTTTCAGTATCTTTTTCTTTTTGCAGGTGAGGTGATTTCAGCTCTGGAGGATACCGGGCTTCTTAAAAAAACAATGGTTATATTCACTGCAGATCATGGAGAACTTGCCATGGAGCACCGGCAGTTCTATAAAATGAGCATGTATGAAGGAAGTTCCCACGTTCCTCTTTTAGTTATGGGGCCAGGCATCAAAGAGCAGCTGCAGGTACCACGTGTGGTATCTCTCGTGGATATATATCCTACTATGCTTGGTGAGTTAAGTCATTTCAAATGATTTTTTTTGTTTACTATTATTATTATCATGCATTTGTGTTATAGTCAGAATTATATCTCCACTTTGTGAAGCAATGTAGTAAGACAGCAGGAGATAACAATTTATCTATGGAACACACATACAGACTTAATACAAAATGCAAAAAATGGATGTAAAAATTAAGTAAAGGAGCTGGTGATGCTCCCTATTCCTGTTAACTGTCATCAACGTAATTACAGTGAATTATTATATACAGGACTATTTGTTTTTTATCACCTTTTAATTTTTTTTATAATACTTGGATGTACTTTAGATACAGCTTCGTTGCAGTTGCTGCAATTAATAGCATTTTTGGTTTAGCATGACAGAAGAGGAAGGTTTATATCCCTTTTTCATTTGCTCAAACATAGTATTTATTCAAGTTTTTAGCTTACGCGCTGGAATCTCCTGGGTTTAAACGTTACTGGTCTTCCTATCCTAGTCCTTAGTCAATTGCTGGCCTTTTTATTTACTCAGGGAAGAACTATAGATTAATGACAGGTAAGGTATATATGCTGTAGAAACAGGAAGGTATATGCTGTTGAAGGAAAAAGCCACCTGTGGGCATTCTGCACGTACAGGAGTCTATTCAAGTTACAGCATCTTCCAGGGACCATCAGGTAGAGTCACACAGTGTTTCCCACACATGCACTGTATCAGTACCACCTCTGATGCCATCTTTATCTCCAGAGAAAGTCTGTTCCTCGGTTTTCCCACCAGTTATAGGTGATAACTGCAATGAACAGCTTTTATAAAGTGTTTGTAATTCCCTGATGAAGAATGGTAGAGAGGAGCTTAGCACCATTACTATCAAAGACAGGAATGATTAGGGCCGTGTTGGATGTGGAACTTTCAGACTCCTATCATGCTATGACAGTCTCTTCCTCCTGCCTGACGTGGTCAGACCAGAAGGGAAGGGTACAAAAACATGATTAAAAAAAAAATAATAAAAAGCACAATTGTTTTTAGCAAATGCCTGTTAAGGACTAAGTTAGACATAGCTGATGCTGCTTTTGATCAAGTTTGCTGATGACACCAAACTGGGAGGCCTGGGTGACACCCCGGA
>BJBW01000505.1:155865-288211 GCA_004320125.1 Scolopax mira | reverse complement strand
GAGCCCAGAACTGGATGCAGTATTCCAGTTGTGGCCTCACCAGTGCAGAGTAGAGGGGCAGAATGACCTCCCTTGACCTGCTGGTCACACTCTTCCCTATGCAGCCCATTGAATAATGGTCAAGATCCTGCCTGTGGGATCCCAGGGACCAGCACGCAGGTTTGCATGAGCGTTCCCCCGCCATGGTGCTGGCACATCCCTGGCACTACCGCCTTTCTGAAGCAAAGATGACCAAATTATTTGTCACTCACATCATGCACAGGAGAGCTAGGGGCCACCTCTGCAGCAGACACTGCCAGCAGGGCCCCCCCACTCCATCCCATAAAGGACTCATGGGAATTTTCTTTCACCTCCTGCCTCCAAACCACCCCAAATCTCAACCTTCACCTGACTCGCCTGAGTTTATGGACTAAGTCTTGTGTCTGTCAGTCACTTCAAAGCTTTGTTTTGCTCTTTTTGCATAGGATGTGCACACAGGGGTACCAGAGATGGCCCACCATGATCCAGGCTGAAGCTTCATGAACATCCTATTGCAAAGACAAAATGTCCCTTATTTTGCATAAAAATTATCTTTGTGATTCTTCTTACCTGTTGATTCCAGCTCTTAGCAAAATATACCAAAAGACTAAAATACTGGCATTTAGAAAAGGATGGTAAATCATAAACAAATGCTGTTGCCAGCACCATAATAGGGCATTTGGAGGGTTGTGTGAGCTTTCATATCCCTAACATGAACTCAGCTGTGTACTCACATATGAAAAACAAGCTTTCAGAACTTAACCGGAGAGATCATTTATTATTTGGAGTCCTTTCTCAAGAGACCTCATTACATTTTATTGAGAAAAAAAAAAAAAACAAACCAAAAACAACAAACCCTTTATATTTCAGCTCTGCTCATTTACTGTAACTATGACACTGTACAAAAAACTGCAGAGCTTTCAAAGCAATATAGTATATTACATTTATACATTCAAAGCCATTATGTTATGGCTTTAAGAAAGATCTAATTCCCTTTTTCAAATTCATATAGCACATACAGAGCCAACCTTATGTTGTTGTATACGATACATTGAATGTATGTGTATGTGCACAGCTGGAAATACTAATTCTGGAGAGTACGTGTATAAGGGAACACACTTTAAAAACCTATATATCATACATAATACATATTTATAAACGCACTTCTCTCCCTATCCTGCAAAATATACATACAGTTTGTTCTTCAGTCATTTCTTGACCTGATATAACTGAGAAAGGGTCACTCTGTAATTATCCAGTTTCCTAAGCTTTCATTTGGCTTCTCCTGCTGTTGAATATCCCACCAGGCAGAGTACACTCCAGGCACCCATCTGGCTGCCCTGGCAGGGAGCAGCCCCAGCTATCCCCCAGCACAGGGTACAAACTGACTCTCTTCTACAAAAACGACTTTGGTGCTTCACTTGCTGATCTCCCCCCCTCTCTGGCCATGAGAGGGATGAAGTACTGTCTTTAAATAATTTCCTCCCCCTGTAACAAGAAAAACCTCTGCTATGCCATGGGTGTTTTGCTGAACTGCTCAGTGAAACCTTGTGAAAAACGTACATGTTAATAAAGTGATGATGAAACCAACCCCTCCTGCAGGGTTTGGGCTTGTCACCATTTAATCCAGCTTTAAAATGCAATTTAGCTTAAAGTAAGCAAGATCCAACTCCAAGGTGAAAGGTGGGGGGGGAAAGGAGGCGAAGGCGAATGCTCTTTATCAACATATAGTTACGCTCAGACATATAGTTATAAGCAATGTATAACATACAGTTATACACAGACCTGGGAGGAGTAGCTGAACAATTTGTGAGATGGGAAATGCAGCCTCCGACCCCCCTGCCGCAGCCTGCACCCTCTTCCTCCTTCCCTCCCTCCCTCCTCAACTATGTCACTTTGCACCACTGTCTCTCGTGGAAAGTCCCACATCAATGCAGGGGGCTGGCAGATGGAGGTGTGAGCCCTGCTGCTCCCCACAGCTCTGAGCATGGGGATCGCTGCAGCCGGTGTCCCTGCTCTCCTGAAACCCAAACACGACACTGACAGCCGGGTTTTAATCACGCAAGGGCCGATAACCATCAAACGCCACTAATTTCCAACAAATTATCTAATCCAGATGCTTGCCGGATTTGAGTAAACACTGCACCCAACAGGATCATAAAACAAATAAGCACAAAGCGGTTTTGGGTTTCAGCTCTCCACTCCCCTAGCCCGGGATCCTCAAATGGGGAAAAATGCAAATCAGGTGATCCAGCCCTTGTGTTTGAAACCAGATCGGTTCCCATGGGATCACATAAAAGTCCCCCGTCCCCCCCGTGGAGCAGGCGGGCAGCTCGTGGGGGGCACGAGTGGGCTTGGGATAGCTGCCACTCTGGGCAAGAAGGGCAACAGCCAATATTGCTCTTGGCAGGAGAAATGATCACGGCTGGGAACACAGCAGCCGGGAGGCGTTTAGGGATGTTGCTGCCTCCCCATCGGTGGAGGAGCTTTGCAAAACCTTGCTGGGACCCTGATTCAGCCCCTCTCCCCCTCCCACGTGGGGAGATGCTCAACCCCTGTGCTGTGGCACGGCCATCCCGCAGCCAGCTCTGCAGGCTGACACCCACAGCATGGCCCCGGCGGGAGGAGAGGAGGAAAAGCAGATGGAAAGAAGCAGAAAACATCTCCAGCCTGAGAGGTTTGTGCACACAGGCAGCTGCCTGCAATCTGCCTGCCCGAGGAGGGAGGCACGGGACTGTGCTGCTGGCCCACCGGGGCTGAAATCACCCCAGCTGGTTTTCTAAGAATGAGGAGAATTTAAAATTCACGTGTTTGGAGAGAAGTGCACACACAAATATGAACGGAGAAGCATTTTTTTGGTAGAATCAATTAATTTGGGAAATGGTCAGTAGGTTTTATTCTGTCTCAGGACAAGAGGTAGATCCCATCTCATGCAGGAGCCCTTTCAGGCTTCAGTTTTGCAAGGGTTGTGACCTGGAGAGATGCACAAGAGCGTATACAATTATACATACAATTATAGATATTTTTTCCTCCCCTGCTTCAGCACCAGCCTATTTTCTTGAATAATTCTCCTATAGGATCACATATGAAATGTTCCTCTAAAGGAAAGACATATTTTCTACAGTCATGTAGTATTTCCTGATGTACAAATATGCCTTCTGTAAAGTGTGTAGGCAGGGTATGTATTTAAATATACACTACATACAGTCATAGCCCAATACTGTATGAATGCATATGGCACAGCCATGCTCTGCCAAGTCTGGGACTCATGTAAATAAAGGATTTATTTTACAAATTTCCTTACACACAAACACGCACACACAAACGCACTGGAAACATATGGGATGGAAAACATTCTTTTGCATAAGTCTGCAATATTGGATTCAAAGATACAATTACCCAGAGGTTATGTAAGCTTTGAACAAGGAGGGGGAAAAAATGTAGTATGTCTGAGCAGGCCTTCTGCTGAAAAAGGGGAAATGGCACCTCCCCACTCACAGCGTATTGTCTATTCTGTTTCAAATTGGGAAAAAAAAATGTTTTCCCAATTCCATAAACAACAACCATCCTTCTTTCAGCAATTCATGGTGGTCCTCATTCACAAATGTTCATAAAAAAAAATAGCCCCAACTATTTGCCTTCCCAGGCTTTTTTGCTGTATGAAGAAATAAACCAGTCGCGTTGCCCGTTCCCGAGAATTTTCCATCTTCCCCCTTTGCAATTAGAGCTGATCTCTCCTTGCAGCTTTGCTCCCCTCCACTCCCCCTCCACCTCCTTGTCTCTCTAATCTCCCCTAACCCTCTAAGTGCGTTATTTGGTTTTGGAATTATATCTATTTACCCGGGGTGGAAGTTGCACAACGGATGTGTTTATGCGAGAAAATTATATCACTGACAAACGCTGATTGGCATGTGGACATTGGGAGAGAAAACTACAGAGGACATTTTCATCAGCTTGGAATAACACAATGATTGTGTTTTCAGCAGAGCTAATGGATCACATACCCCTGCTCACCCTGATAGCTGTTTACACAAAGGACGGCTTCCCAGATGCAGCCAAAAAGAAAAAAAAAAAGAAAAAAGCTTAGAATAAGAAAACCCGCCCTGGCAAACAGAATAATAATAGTAATAATGGGCGATCAGGGATAATCCTGTGGAGGAAGATCATGGGTCTAATTATTATTTGCACTAAGATCCCCGCACAGGGTTCTGCAGGGAAAAGGGGCGTTTAAGTGGATGCAAATGATACGGTTGTACGTAGGGAGGTCTTCACCCTGCCGGGGTGAGACGAGGCCCCAGGGGACAAGGATGAGCCTTTTCCCCTGGTTCCAGGTTGGCAGAGGGGCTGCGAGGTGTTAGTGTTCCCTGGTCCCACCGCAGCCCCTGGCTTGGTCTGGGTTTGGGGAGGAGGATTCCCCTTGATGGAGATTTCTGTCATGCTGGTGTTTGGGGTAGGGTGGAGAACTTGTTATTTTGTCTTGGGCCTGAGCAAAGAGAAAGTTGAATTTTTAACACGGAAAGATGATATGGGGGATCATGGGGTTGATTTCTGCTTGCCCCCCCTTGGAAACAAAAATAAGAAAGGGGACAGAAGTGTAGGTGGTCAGGGCAATCACAACCCCCTCCCCACCCCTTCTCATCAAGCATTTGACCTTCTCAAGAGCTCACCTATTTCTTATGCAAATATGTATATCAGGGAACAAAGCCCAGGGAAAACACTTTACACAAGCTCTCATCACTCAGAGCCAGACTCTGGCAACAGAGATGGACAGATAGAAACACACAATTTTGTCAAGCACTTTTTGGAGACCAGATCTGTAAGGTCCATTTTACATTTTATCCATCTGTCTCTGTGTATTCTCCTTCTCTTTCTTTTTTTTTTTTTTTTCTTTTAAAGCAAAGATGCCATTCATCTAAAAATCAAACAAATGACTTGTTGGAATCCAGACGGTTCATCTACTGCATGCTCCCAATTTCACATCTATCCATGCCCTTGAGAAATCTAAATCTGCCACATGCTGTCCAGGGAAACCTGGCTGATTTTGCTCTTTATTGCTTCTTACATGCCTCAGTGTTTAAAGAAGACCCGTCTTTTGAACAGCAGCTCACAATCTGATAATATTTCTCTTTGAAAAGTCAACATACTATCATTGTTTCGAATTCAATTATACAGCCGGCTTTCTCTCTGTGGTATGCAAGCACTATATTTAGGTTATATTAAATTATGTTTTAATAACATCCAATGGCTTTTTTTTTATCTACTTCAGCCTTTAAAAGTCTTAGCCCCTCCAAAGGAAGGGGGGAAAAGCAGTTTATTAATGCATCACTTCAGAATTGTTTTTTAATTGGAAACATTTTGCGGAGAAAAGACCATTAATAAAATTCGATTCCAAATCAAACTTCTCTGTGTATGTTATTTTTACTCTGCAGTCAAATGCTTTTATTAGATTTAAAACTTTCACTGTTCTTTTTTATCTCTCGCTGTATAATGTTCTACAATAAAAAATAAAGGGCCTAGCGACTCCAAAGTCTGGCAAAATAATATACTTTTTTGGATGTCTGTGTATGTTGCCAATTAGTTTTGCTGTAAATACAGACCTCCATCCATCATCAGTCTCTGGGTGGCTATAAGAGATCTAATTTGTTTCAGATGCCTTGTGCTTGCCGAGCTATTCACCAACTCTGCTGACCTGCTGCGAAGACCAAAAGCTGCAGAAGGATGATTGACAAGGGGAACTGGAGAAAGACCTATCTACTTAGAGGACGGATCCTGCCTCCCAAATGGGGAAGGAAGGGAGCTGCAAGCTTTTCCCCCCGCCTCCCTCCTCCCTTCCTCTCTCCTCTTTTCAGAAGCCTGCAGTTTTGGAGAGGAGCTCGGAGGCGTAAGACCCGCGTTAGGGAGGCAATGACAGGGTAATGGAAAACTCTCCTCCTCAAGCCATTCTCCCACCTCCCCTCTCCTCCTTTTACAAGCCATGCTTCAAACCTCCCATTCCCTAGGAATTTTATGAATGCCCGCGCCCGGCCAAAATAAACTCGTAAAGAGAAAGTTTCAAAAAAAGGTCACAGACCCACACAGCAAGTGCGAAGCGGTGAATATCAAACCTTGGGGCAAGCGGCATCGCACAGGAGCCGTGCGGCCGTACGCACCCGGCCACGCAGGCCTCACCCATCCAAAAGGTATTTGATTCCCCAGTTCCCACGCCCACGTCCTGCCAGCTTTTTGACCCTTCCCACTGGCACCCCACCGTCCCCAGGAAGGCCCCTGTGGAAGTAGAAGCACCCCCAGAAAGGAACAAGGCAGGGACACTTTTCCCTCCTGAGACTTTCTTTCGTGCTGGTCAGGGCCAGATAGAGCCGTCGTCTTGGGGGCTCATTGCAAACAGCCAAAACCACCCATCCAGGTTGGTTTTTCCAGACAGTTGGGGTTCCCACTAACTGCATGGTTTGTGTCCGTGTGTCTGTGTGTGTGAAACAGGTCTTTCTTTCTTTCTTTTTTTTTTTTTTTTCCTACAGACATTAGTTTCTCCAGGAAATAAACCTAATTTATTTAGGGGGGAATATAAAAAAAAAAACCAACCAAAAAACAACAAACCAACCAACCCACAAACAGAAGAATGAATGTTTGCTTGGCTAAAAAAAATGCAAATTCCCTTGCCAAGCAGTGAAGCCCTCTTGATGCCAGTGGCAGTTTATTTATCCCCCCTATTCTCACTCCTCTCTGCTGGGTCCAGAGGCACTGGGGCACTTCTCACTGCAGAATCTCTCCCTTCCTGCCATAGCCAGGATTTGGTTTCCCCTCCACGCAGCAGCACCCATGTGGGAGCTCCTTCTGAACTGCTCCCACAAATCGCACAGCCCAGGTCTCTCACAGCAGCTTTATGGTTTGGGCACTCATGCCACACGAAGGAGATGGGGGTTTCTGGTCCCACCTTTTCTCAAGAGCTGCTGGAATAAGGGATTGAAAGAGAGGATTTGTCTTGGCTACATCTACTCAAGGGTGCTGGAGAAGAGTCCTCAGTACTGATTATTACTACAGTTTCTGAAGTACTTTACATGGAAAAGTTCCTGGATTGCAAACCACGGTAGAAACAATCCTGAGCACAGGGACCAGAATAGTTGAGAAGGAGTTGAGCAAAGCTCCTGCAAAGGACAAGAGTTGGAAAGGAGAGCCTGATGCTGTCTCCTCGCACTCACACTCTTGATGTCCCAGCAACAGCACTTGCATGGTTGCAGACACTCCACACCCAACAAATTGGCTCTGCCACAAAATCTTTTCGCCTGACTGGTTTGCAATTCTGCTCTGGGGATATTTTTTGGTGAGCTTGGACCCAGATCACCCATGTGCTGGCGATCAGCATACACAGATCACCCCTCAAGGGGTCCAAAACCCATCCCAGCTCTCAGGAAGCCCTGGGCAGAGATTTCCCAAGCAGCAGCAGTTGAGCTGGATCAGCTACAGGCAGCTGTTTCTCCGGTTGCATGGTGAAACAGATGGGGAACTGATCCAGCATAAAATGAATCCAACTACAAAGACTAGGATTTAGGGGTGCATCCACCAGGAGAAAGGGCTGGGAATGCTTAAATTAACACCTTTGCTTAGAAAAACCCATCACTGTAACGGCACAGAATTAGCTTTGACTATGAGGGAGGGTTTGTAAGCGCCTTTCTGTGTCCAAGGCTAAAATACTAAAATTGCTTCGGGGAAAAGGGTGTAGGAGTGGAAAGGCTCAACAGTCAAACTACACCAGGATGGTGGAAGAGGTTCCCACCATCTCACCCAGGTGGTTGCTCCCCTGCCCTGGCAGACACAGGGGGCCACAGAAAGCGCTATATGCCCATGCTGGGGGACAGTACCAG
This sequence comes from Scolopax mira, assembly GCA_004320125.1. Lineage (NCBI taxonomy): Eukaryota > Metazoa > Chordata > Aves > Charadriiformes > Scolopacidae > Scolopax > Scolopax mira. The sequence goes on along the minus strand of BJBW01000505.1, from coordinate 280,334 downwards.
AGACCCATTCCCACCGGCAGCACAAACTGAGTTGGGCATCCTGGGGGGACTACCTGAGCCCCCAGCACATAAGCCAGGATCTGCCAGGGCAGCTGGGAACACTCACATCCCAACCCACGCCAGCGCCGCAGCCATCTGTCCAGGTTATGGAGATACTTGTGAAAACGTGACACGACTTTTCAAAATGAGCATCATTGTTCCAGTGCTCAGGGAGGGGAGGGAAGCAAGGGGAGGACCCTCCCTTTTCAATTGCAGGGCATGCTTAGTTTTCGTCATGTTGCAGGGGGGAAATTACTTTTACTCAGAACCATATGTAGAGCATCAACAAATGCACATCCTGTGAAGTTGGGCATGTTGCAAGAGGGATTACAACGCTGGCAATTTATAGCAGCTGCCTTAGTAGCCTCTTCTTCCACGCATTATTCTGTCAACATTGTATTTTCCTTGGAAAAACATCTACAGTAGTTTAAATCTCTTTACTGAAAACAGATCTACTACAGGTGCTTTAGAGTTCATCCACGGGATATGAGAAGGTTGAACGTCCCCAAGAAAGGGAAATTTATGTCAGTAATGACTAATTGATTTGCTTGCCTTTAAAATCCCTAATGTATTTTCACATTTTTCCCTGCCTTCTTTTTTACAGTGCTAATAAAAGAAGCTACATCATATATTTGTGTTATATGTGGGTTTATTCTGGGAAATCCTTACTTTTGCAATGTGTTTATGTTTTCCCTCATTTCCTTTTACCTTTCCTTTATAAAAGGGCTTGTTTTTATAGCAAATCAATAGGTTAAAGGTGAACATTAATGAAAAAAAAAAAGTGCGTTTGGAAAATATATGGTGAAAACAAGGCAGAACTGGAAACCAAATCTTTGTTCACTGGAAATTAAAGACACACTTTCCACATTGAAGTGGGATAAATGTAATATATTGTGGTAGAGCACAGTGAGAGCTGCACACTCCTCTCCAAAGGCTCCCAAACCCAATCCCAATCCCAAAAGCCTCTAGAAATGTTCTGATCCTCATAGGGATGGCGAGAGGGGTTAGTGCATCTCTGTTGGGGGTCTTTTATGGAAAAGGTTCCAGCAAAATTCTTTGCAAAAATAAATATTTTTACTAAATCTCTGGAGCAGCTTACAATTCCCCCTGCTCACAATTACAATTTCCCCATTAGGAAACTTCCTTGAAAAACCCACTTTGGCTCAATTGGAATGTGTTTTTTCAACAAAGCTGAAACATTTTGATTTCAGCCTATTTTTTTTTACTTTGCTCTACAATCATTCATCATCCTCCGACACAGAGTATTCAACAAGACAAAAATGGCAAAGTCACACAGAGCAGTCAACTGTGCTGTTCTGAAAGCGACAGCCCATTTCATTTGGAGGGAAATATTGCTCTACTTGGGGGAAGGGATACAAAAGAAAACAGTGGTGATAGCAAAATTATTCCCTTACATATTGCAATTTCCAAAGCAGCAGAAAGTGGTTCCACCAAGGGTTTTGTTAATGCAGTTGCAGTGTGTTCCAGCCTGTCCAAACATCTGCCTGGAGATGCAGACAAGGCCCTCTTCACACCCTTCAAGGCCACTGGAAAATTTCAACAGAATTTAACTCATGATTTAGTGGCAGAGACGAAGGCATAAAATGGGCACAAGCATCATTAAGTCCCTGAGAACCATGGGGCAAGGACAGCAGCAGGGAGAGAGGTGCAGGAGGCTTCTGGGGGGCCTTTGTGGTTCTCCCATGGCTTGAAGAGCTTTGTTGGACCAAATCACACCACCCTGCACTGTGCCTCCGTTCCCATCAGTGTTCTGAGGCAAGCTACAAGAAAAACCTTTTAAAGCATGTTTTGAGATTTGCAGGTGACATTGCATCACAACGTGGCTGAACACACTCCAGCTTACCACAGTTTCCAACTTCACACTATTTACAACTGGTATACTAAGAAGGCTGTTAATAGATAAAAGTAGACACTGAAGCCCTGAATTAGAACTGTACTCAACCCCACTATACCAAGTAGAAAATAAAATTATTTAAAAGACTACATAGAAGGACATCATGTAAGAAATTCTGTTGTCTTTAAAATAAATTCTTCAGCTCTGTGAAATTAATGTAATTCTGCTTACAAGACTGACCCTGATAAATTTGCATTCCAATTTTAAAAAAGGATACTGAAGGAATATACCATGAATCACTAAAAGGCTATCTAGGAACAGAGGTATTCCTGTAAATTAGAAATTTATGTTAGAAGTAGAAGGAGTATGAGAGAGCCTGGGCCAGGGAACACAAGGTCTCCATATGTCTCTATATGTGTCCATACAGGCTCCTGCATACAATTTATAAACACCCTATGGAGCAGGGAACCTAACTTGCAAGCTGACAAAAGCTGTGGAGGTTACGGAATGGATGGTTGCCCATTTCCTCCTGGGATCCTACTGTCAAGATCTTCTGGGATGCAATCCGTTCTAAAATCAATTAATTTTTGCAAGGACCACTCCCACTGAACCTTGCAATATCCATCCTCTGCCACTGTCTACTCGAGTTATTACCCTCAGGTCACGGGAGCTTTGGCACACCAAAGTATGCATATGGTGATGTAGGTTGCTGGAAGCTATTATCCCAGGGAGCTCACAGGATACAACAACTTGGGGATGCTGTTTCCACTGAGAACCAGAAATCACTTTCTGAGCTGATTGATGTTTGAAGAGGGGCCATCTGTGCTGACCAAATTGATGCTGACAACTGTGTTTGATGTCTCTGTCTCAACCGGTAAAGAAAAATCATTTTTCTGTTTTCTTGACTCTGCAATTTCTAACTTTGTGTCAGTGGAGGATAAGATGAGGCTGATGACGCAGGAAAAGGGTTTGGATAAAATATTAGGGAAAAAGAACAGTTCTTTTAAACAGGAAGAACTGTGAAAGCTTGGAAGAGGTTGTCTGGGGAGGTGGTGGGATCTCTGAAAATAAGGGCCATTAACAACAGGTTAAACAAACATCTGACCAAGAGATGTAGTCAGAGCTGGACCATGCCCGGGGCAGGAAGTAGACAAAGATGACCTCTGATGGTCATTTCCAGCACTATTATCTGTTCCTAATAATGCTCAACCTGTGGCACTTTAGATTGAGTGTCTTTCTTAAAAAGGGCATAGTCAAAATGCTGTCCAGACTTAATTAATCAGATCCAATGGGGTTGGAATGGTCACACCGACCACACCTCCTTCACCCAGTTTCAAACAAAGCACAAGAAAGGGAAACAGGCCCATGCCCAGTGTTCATGGAGGTCAGAACAAAACTCCTCTTGAAGAAATAGACTTCATGTCAGACCTGAAATAGCCTGAGTGAAGAGAAATCAGCTCAGAAGCAGAAAACCCAAAGGGCTATTTTAAATTATTGTGTTAGCTTTCAGCATAAATTGGAGTATTAGGTGCATGTTGGGGGACAGGTGCAGAATCACTTCTGTGATACAAGTGTTGAAATTACTAGCGAACTGCAGAAGTAAATTTCTTTGAAGTACCTAGTATAAAACACAGACATGTCAGGATTACCTCCTTAGTACTTGAGGCTGTTTATAAAATCATTACAAAACCAATTACAGAAATTCTAGAATGATAATGGTTAATATTACCTTTATGTGACATGGATTCACTATTTCAGCCTACAACAGGGAGTACAAGCCTTCGTCTAGGTTTGTGCCGTCAGCATCTCAAGATAGATAAATGTTTTAGCCCAATTTGGCAGTCATGTGTTCACTCAAGTTCACTCAGTTCACTCAGTTATCTTCAGCTATCTAAAAATTAAACATGTATTTGAAATTACTCCTCTAGACCTTTCCTCTAAAGTCAACGGCAATAGGTTCACCTCTATGAGAGCTCTTCATTCCTTCCTACAGCAGATGTCTAGCTGGGCCAGATGAGCTATCCCATGGAGGCACCATGCTCATCATACATGCTCATCATAAAAGCAGTCTAGATGATATTAGACATCTAATATCTGTACATCTGACAGGACATGATGTCCTATCTCTAGGAATATTTCAATTGAGTGGGTTAAATTTATCAGTGTAAAAACGCTATCTCAGTGCCTTATATCCATGATCCAGTTTCATGAGAAATCTGCTATTTGATTTTCCTAAAGAGAGTGAGCCAGGGCTGTGCTTGTTACGGGTCTACAGCACAGCATGGTCCTTGCTTGAGGAAAAATGTTTTTTCCAAGACACCAGAAATATTTGGTAAAGGAAACACAGGGTTTGGGTTGGTTATCAAATCAAGATATCAGATATGGTTGTTATTATTTAATAATAATAATAGTAACGATTTCTCAGATGTAAAAATAATACAATAATGATAGGCTTTGTGGAATATACAAAAAAAAGACTAACAAATATAATCAGTTGCAGAAGGAACTGGAGAAAATCTGGGACATGAAAAGCAGAGTAACAACTGTTTGTGGTGAGTCGGGCTTTCATGATGGGGGTATCACAGCAGCAGCATAAAATGGAAACAGGTCTACTGTAAAGCCGTGTGTCCTCCAGATGGCAACATTGATTGGTATTTCTAAAGGATTTTGGAAGGAACAATCTTTCTCTGGGATATCCGGATCAGTCTTTGACACAGACTTGCAACAGTGCTGCCCTCAAGACCCCAGGCTGTGGCAGGAAAAGACAGTATCTTTGACAATACTCATGACAGTAAAAATGAAGAGGAAAAGTGGAAGCCACTGCACTACCTTCAGATTCAGCACATTATTCCCAGGGAAAAAATAACAAACATCATCTATGGCACAATTATCTGGCAAAGAACAAAGGAATTTTTAATCCCAAAAATCAATCCCTAAAAAGGGATGAAGACCATTAAAGATGAAAACCAACTGTGAAATTAAAGATGCCTGAGTGCCTTTTGAAATCAGTGTACTTCCCTCAGCATCTTGAGTCAGGACTGCTGGTGTGAAGACCTCTCTCATTTTGCAACAGCACCTTAACGTCCACAACTCTTGAGATGAAGAACTGAGAATCAGTGGGCATGAGGGTAGCACATAGGACTGCAATAGTAATGATATTTTAGTGTTCTTCTGAGGTTTTTCATTAAGGATTTTGTAACCTTTCAGAAAGGAGATCAGGAGGATGAACTGTAGTTAAGTCTAAGACTTACATGTGTTTGCCACAAATGAATTCTAACCCCAGAGCTAAAGCCAGGTGAAAATAAAGAAATGGATAAACTTTTTTTTCCCTAGCTTTTATTAGCTTTACTAAGGTATAATTTTCTTTCCAGTGAACTGCAAGCCAAGTTGAACTGTAACCACATGGCATGAATTCTGCCTTGATTTTGTGATCACTACAGTCTCCTGAAGTCCTGCTTTTAAACTGGCCGGGGTGCGGGCAGAGATTAAGGTCAAACACCACGTTATCATGAGATTTAGGACCAAATGACAGGCTGGTGTGAAATGGCTCAGAACAGGTGACTGCAACAGAGTGTCACCCAATGGCACCAGAAGAATTTATCTCATATTCTGGATTGGAAAAAGTGATTCATATTGGCTCAAATCTTCCATAATACTGCCATTTAGAGAGCAGATTTAAAAAAAAAAAAATCTATTGATTTCTTAGACAATTTGTTTCTTCTTAATTTTTTGCTAGTTCATGCTCAAAATGTCTTGAGGTTTTCATGACTCATCTGTCCTCTCTAATAATGTTGGCTATTAATGAAGGGTTTCCTGGAAAACAGATGAGTTCAAAGTTTAAAAAATCCTGTTTTCCATTGAAGTTTAATTTCTAGAATAATTTTCCACTTTAAGCAAGAATGAGACTGAAAAGCAGAGAACATTTTCCATTAAAGTCTGCAGAGAAATTTCCTTTAGTTTCTTGCAGAGGACTGCGGGGCTTGAAACAGCCTCCACTTTCACCACCACTGCCAGGACAAGAGCCAATGTCTTCTGCTTCCTCCTGCTTTAAATCAGGCTGAAAAAAACATTGCATTTCCCATTTCTAGGCACAGATGTGCCATTATACTCCTTTTACTTTTTCTCATCTAACCAGGCTACTTGTGATAGTCATATTCCAGACCTTACTTGTTTCAAAATATATGGAGTTGCCTTCATACTTGCCCTTATTGAAGAAGATGAGGCCAATCTCTTTGTCTGACAGGGTTAGTTAAATAGAATTAATTAACCCAAAGAAGGGCTAAGACCATGGTAAATTATTTTATTCATCCCTGTAGCTCTCTAAGGTGATGGTACTTCTTTCCAGTCCACTCTGCTTTCCATACATATTCCATACTGAAGGCTCCTCAACAGGTTTTGTAGCAGCCCAGGCCTGAGTTCAGCCTATATTTTGAGGTGGGATTTTTTTATTATCAGTCCTGTTCCAACTGGTGCAAACTGAAAATAATGAAATTAAATACAAAATCCCACAGATATTGAGATTAGGATCTTCGAGATGCAGGAAAAAAACACAGCTTTGATTTCTTTGTCCACCAAATTAATCTCAAAATTTCAATGCTTAGTTTTCAAAAATACAGATTTTGATAAATGAAAAAAAAATAGTTTGGATTAAATTGTTTGGTGGGTTGTTTTTTTTTTAATATCTTCAGTTAAACTTGTAAAAAAATCAAGCCATAATTTTACTGAATACTGAAAATGATTGCAGAAAGCTTTTTCATTAATTAAATTTTCATTGAAAACCACCCAGTCAAATGTGTTGGCTCTGAACCGTTCTCCATCTTCACCCATCACTGCTGCAATCTGTGTGCCAGCAGTGGGAGGGCCAGGTTTGTTTCTTCCCCCTGTGTCATACTCGCCAAAATTGAAGCAGCACGATTTCAACCTGCAGATACGGTCTTGGGTTGTAGATGGGAATCAATGCAACAACCCTCCTTGATTTATTATCTTGGTAAGAGTAAGGCTGCCTTTAAAATCTGAGTGATGGGCTTGTGAGTTAATACATGGGTGTCAAAAGGGGATCACTGTCCTTTCAGGAGACGCAGACAGCAAAAGATGCTTCTGATGGAGCCGCACAGCTAAAATGTTAATCTGATGAGTTCTACCTCTACGGCTCTGGAGCAAGAGGTTAACAAAATAATTTCTGTGCCAAGTAGTTGTAAAATAAGCTTCATTTTAGATGTGATAGGGGAATATCTTCTTACTAATTGTACCAAGGTGTCTGCTGAATTAGCTGAGATATGATGTATCAGCAGTCACTGTAAAACCTCTGTGTGAAAACATCTAATAGAGTCAAAGAAACCAACACTAGAATAGACCCCAAGGCATATCAGCTGTGCTTAAACTTAAACCAGGCTCAACAATGTCCAGTCACAGTATACAAAGCCCCAGACTGAAAGGAGAAGATCTGTGATTATGTTTGTTCCTATTAATTTCTGCCAGCTCTGACTTCCAGCAGCAGGCTCATACAAGGCCCACAGCTGCCCATCCCTAACCATATCCACTGATGCTGTTATTGGTACAGAAGCAAATCTGAGACCAAAACCTCATTATGACTTCATCTTTCCCTAATCTTTGTTCTAAAAGCCATACCCAGAGAAGCAACTGGAAATATTGTTGTCCTTATTCTACAGGTGAGCATGAAGCGGCACAATTATCCCTGTAATTGTCCATGGAGATGTCATGACCAGTGCTGTCTGAATTTAAGAGTGATAAAAGATTCAAACCGAGCCGAGTTTCCCTACACCCCTGGAAAAACACAATCACAAGGTCCTAAGCAAGCTCTGAATAGGACCCTGGCTTAGATCCCAATGTCATATGGAAATCTGTGATGGAGATGGGAGGGGAGCTCTGATGTCCTGACCCCCAGGTCTGTGCTGCAGCTGGTGGTGCCACAGTTCTCTTGCCATTTTGCTTTGGCTGCATTATAGCACAGCCTTATTTTTCATGTGTATGTTATATCTGCAAAATTTTGTTCTGTTTTGGAAGCATATGTGGGCCTTATCTTTTTGCTCTCTAAATAAAGGGCCATTTCCAGTATTCTGCATCTGTGATTTTATAGCATATATAGGTTATTCTAAAGTATGTCAGATTTTCTCAGGCACCAGTAATACAGGGTAATTTATATGTCCAGTGAAAGCCAGCATTTATTTTCAGTGATTTCTCCCAATTATGTTTATCAATAGGTATCTCTCAACAAAATGCCAAATCTTGCAAGCATGTTTGGAAAGTCAAATATGTTTGTGTAATACAAACCTATGTCATGTCAGGAATTAGTTTGACTAATAGGCCTTTAATTAAATCCTTGTGGGGTCTTGGTGTGAAGAATAGACCCAGTTTCCAAAAAAATTTAATTTATAAGATAAATTCACAAATATACTCATCTAATAAATCTTTCCTACATCCAATATTTGTCCTAGAAACAATAACAGGACAGATAATTTATTAGACTATTTCCTATTGCATTATAATGACTATGCTTGATACTTTAAACCTATTCTTCAGAGCACTGGAATGATGGAGGCTATAACTAATGAAGATAAAGGTTTCCAGGGCACATTGATCCGGGAGAGACATACTTAGTGTAACTTCCAGACCTACGTGTAATCACAGAAGTATTTCCCCAGAGAACACAAATTATAGATGACTCTAAGGTAATACCCAACTGCCACTGGAGATATTTTGCAGAAACCACAACAGGAAATGTTTATTTTCTCAACCCTAATAACCCTTTCAATACAAATTATTTTGGATTTTTGAGAAAATTACATTAATTTCCAATTTTTTTTTTCTTGCAAGACACTTCACATAGTATAAATATCTGTATTTTTCATCACCGCCTTTTCTTAAGTCATCTCCTGGATTTCACACTTAAAAGGCTGTTGTGTAGGAAACAAAATGCCACCTAAAGTTGTCTCCATTTCTCTTCCCTCAGAGAACAGTGTGCTTACAATACAGATGAGCACAGCAAAAAGTCAATTCTGCCCCGGCGCAAGTGCATGGGAATCTTAATAGAAGACAACAGAATGGAAGTGCCAGGTCTAAGATGTAGTCCCAGCAACCAGAAATAACATTCTGGTATTTTCAAATACTTTTCAGAGAGTTAGACCTATCCCTAATCTATCAAGCTACCCCCTTTCCAATTCAGGAGGGTCAAAGGAAACATGCCCTTGAAGCCCTTCTCTGGTGGGAGCACACTCTTCCTCCAGTGGCAGAGGTCCCAGATTTTGTGTTCTTTACAGTCTATTTAATTTACTTAATATTGATCATAATATTAATAGGAATTTTTCCTACCAAAGAAGCCAGTTCCAGGTAAATCTAGCAAGAGACCATATGTCTGGCATAGAAATTGCACAACCCTCCTCCTCATGTGAACTGATGGATGGCTTCACTTAATTCAGGCTGAGGGGGAGGAAAAGGAGTGGAAGAAGACAACAACTGAGGAAAGAGATACATTATGTTTTGATCAAGCTTGTTGGAAGACTCAGAGCGCTTGATTTGTTCGTAATTGTATTGGATAAAGTTCAGCTCTTAATGGCCTTCTCAGCATTGCTCCCACTCAGTAAGCAGGTCTCTGCAGTTAGAGCTCTTCAGCCTTTGGGACACACATCTAAGGTCCAGCAGCCACTAACTCCAAAGGCTACCAAGCTGAGCCACCTCCCCAAGAGTTTGAAAAACAAAATGCATCAAAAAATAAAATTCCAGCTTGGGTTTCTGATGATTTTGAGAAGAAAATCTAATTTGCAACCTGTGGTTTGGCTTGCAGCTCTTTGTGCACATGGATTTCATAGCAGTGGAAATGAGGCAATTAGTAACCTTGGCTAGTGCTAGCCCAGCTCCGGGCATACGCTCCCCCAGGAAGTCTCACGTCTCCTCAGTCCAAACACCACTTCTGCTCCAAAATCCTTTGCATGGGACTGCAGGCAGCTATCTTTGGGCAACAACACAACTATTCAACCCTAAGGAGTGTTTTGAAGAGCAGGAGGCAGAAACAAGTTGGTAAAGATGTTTCCCATGGTCTAGAAAAATCATCATATGCCTGAGGATTTGTTCTCATCCCTAATCCAATGAGCAGAGCGTGCACTTGGTTTTTCACATGGGTTTTCACACACCAGGCACTAAGCCCCCAGCACGGCAAAGACGAATGTTACTGCATTATGCCAATCCATTTCCTGATGCAAAGCACATCTCTACCTTGGAACACAGGGGTTAAATGATATAAAGTCCCCTGCAACTGCAAAAATGATGGAGACATAGGATTACAGCCTTTCTGCTCCTGTTTCCCCTTGCATGCATACAGAAGGAAGCTGCAAAACATTTCCCTCAAACTTGTAACAAACTTAAAATAAGCTCCAGAAAAGACCAAAAGCCACAAATTACAACATAAACCAGGAGGAGAGCAGGAAAGATTACAGAGAGATCCAAGATGCCTAGGGGTCCTGCAAACAGCACAGGGATTTGTTAGGTGCTAATTCCCAGGTGATCCTCAGCAGCGGGCTGGGCTCTGCACTGCAGCTGTAGACAAAGAAGAGGTGACAGGTCCCAGCTTCTGCCATCTGATGAAAAACTTATGCCTGACCCTAAGCTTGATGATTTAACACCCATCATGTGAGCAGGACTCCCTGTCTATGCTCCAGAGAAACTGCTAACACCAGCTGGAGTGCCAACACAACCAGCTCTGCGTCCTGCCTCTGGCTGTGGCCAATTTCCAGTGCTCCAGAAAAAGGCAAAGAAAACTCTCAGAAGCCAAGTTACGTAACATTTACACAATATTATAAACCAACACAGTTATGGTTTGTTTTTTTGTTCCCATGAACATGATATGACTCAATGGAAACTACCCTGCTGGAAGCAGGCGGTGCATTTTGAACCTTAGGCTTCCAGAAATAAGATATCGTTCAAAAGAATTTGGAAACAGCATACCTGCTAGAGGGATGAGCCCAGCTCAAACCCTAGAGGTGAAGTAACCTGGAGTTTGGGAACAGGTGAAGAAAAAAACTAATCTTCATCTAGTCTGACTGTTGCAATTGTGATAGCACTGGACTGAACCCAAGCCATGCGTCTACATGAGCTGTGTGTCAATATTACAGCATTCATTCTTACCTTGAAACAAAATAGAATCAAAAGCAAAACAGAAACAGAACCCCACCATGCGACATCTTTTTATTCTTTCTTTCTGAGTACTTCTTAATGTTTGTACCAACTTTTCTTAAATCCCGTTTCAGCTGCTATTTATAATCCTAAAGTGGTGTTTGAAATCTGTCTCTGAATTTGAGGGTGTGACGCCAACTCGAATCTCTTGTCTCCCCATCAGCTCTCCTGACAAGAATAAAGAAGGACAAAATGTTATGCAGACTTGTTGACGGAGGTGAAGCTCAGTGGTTGCCAAAGATGGTTTCTGGATACAGTGCAAACCCTCTACTGAAACCTTACTGGCATGCAAGACAATCTTTGCTTTTTACTAGTAGGCCCAAAACTAACATTTTCATAATAATTTTCCAGTATCAAAGTGATAGTTTTTATCCAAGACAGCTGAATACTACAGAACTGTGTAACAACAATTCAGTGCCAAACATATGCTATGTATATATTTTAACACCTTTGATAATAATAAAAAATGCATGTTCCTAGCAGTTTTCTCAACTTTCATTCAATAACAACATCCTCGAGTTGTTGCTTTTTGTTTTCCTTTCATATTATTACGAACCTGTGTTTAATTCTCAGTGCCAGTTTGGCTTTTTAACCTCTCTTTCTACATTCCACTAGTAATGTCTGATTAAGAAATTAGCCTTTCAAGTGCTATAAAAAAATCCAAGAAATACAGTAACACAATACCATGGAAAACTGATATAATCTTTTCAAAACTATAAAAATTGGTCACCCGAAGGAACATCTGCATGGTAAAAATTTTAAACAAACTGGAGGGGAATCAGATAGCTCATAAAGAACCAAGAGGCTAGGAGAGCCATTGGTCGTTTACATATTTTGCTGTCATCCTGACTTGGAGAAGACTATCATTTTGAAGCATGTTTCTTCAGTTTTAGTTACCAGCATCTGGAATGAATTCCAGGATGGAACACTGAAAGTTTTTAAAAGGAAACTCAACCTTACAATAATTATTCCTTAAATCATTAATATGGTGAAAGTGCCAGATGTAAAAATATGAACAAAATAAAATAAAATGTGCTCCCAGGTATCACTCAAATCCCTAATGTACATCTGTCTGTTTTCTCAGTTCATTAATATCTGTTGTAGCCTCAGATATTTTCTTTTATGTAAAAATTTCCACTTGCTTGTTATGTCTTCTGTCTTGCATTAGAGTTATTGCTCTACCTCTTAGAAGAAATCTGTCTGTGTACATTGCGGAACTGTGGATCCACTGTAACACAGGCTTTTCTCCAGCAAAAGTGTATTAGTCTTCTACCCAATAGTATGGGAAACTTTTGGTCTGATGAATATTCAAGAAGAACACTGTCCCGGAATAGTGGTTTCATGGCAACACCAGGGCTTTGTCAGAATGGAGCTCCTCAAAGGGTTCAGGTTTCATTCACAGCCACAAGATAGAATGCGATGGGACCTGGGTGTGAGGGACTGTTCGGTTTAGTGAGGTTGGGATAGGACCAAGAGCCTGGAGACCTGGCTATTTAGTCTCCACCTTCACCCCTGTTCATGCTTCAAAAGCAGCAGGACGAAGGCAGCAGGGGAAGGCATGAACGTCATTGTAGACTAATATAAATTGGCTTGTGTTCCATTCTGTTTGGGATGATGACCCAAAATCATAAGGCCAAAGAAAATTTGCTTTTGCAAGTCACTTCACTTGAAATGTGATATAGATCAGCAAAGAGTTCCTCTTAAATAACTCAGAAGGAGCAATTACATTAAAAACACCTAACTGTACCCCACCAAAGCCCCAGCCATTCATTTGTTTCCACTAATGTCCCCTGTCTCTCCGCAAAGAAGATGTCTCCTCAGAGCTCCAGTGAGTACTCCCAGGACCACTAAGCATTTTTGCAGATTAATGCTTGTCTGCATGTTACTAATTAGGCCAGGCAACTATATAATGAGATGCTTACAAAGTTTATTCATCACTAAAAATAAATGTTAAGCATCTGGTTTGCAGGCTATTCCCATGTGCCATTCAGGTCTGCATGCTGTAGAACCAGATGGAACTGGAGGGAGACCAATCACAGCGCAGAGGGATTACATGTCTTAAAACCATGGTTAACTTAAATAAGCAAGTTGCCATCCCTCCATAAATCCCACATCTACCACCAGATGTGTGACAAGACTATTGCACAGGGCTTCCTAGCTCAGGCTCCTCTGCTCTGAGGTGGCAGAGGAGAAAGCTGGCCGCTCAAGGCAAGGGCCATCTCTTCCTTGTACACAGCCTACTTGTCAGCAAAGCCACTCTCTGTTGGTGACCATCTGAAAAGAAAGCCCTGATGACTCACAAAGCAAAAAACCATCAAATGGCTATGCTAAGTAAATTCTCCTTCTGTCCCGGGCAGTGGTGGAAATGACTCATCTCTCGGCTAAGCTTGGGGGTGAGTTTCTCTCTGCCATGTTAACCAAATGTAAAGTGGGTTTCCCAAGATGGTTCTTGCAGTGAAACTATTGGTGATATTTGCTTACAAGTCCTGATTTAAGTACTCAGAGTAACAGTAGATCTAAACAAGGACACTGTGCCTCCTGAAAGCATTAATTAGCCTGCCAGAGAAGGTGGGGTTGACAGCTGGATACTTGGATTTTCTTTTTTTGCTCCTAAGTAAAGCTGTGCAAGAAGCAGCACTTGCTTTGTATCATGAGCTTCACATTGGCAGCGAAAGCAAGATCCAGGAGACCCCAGGTTCGGGGGGAAAGGATGTCACTCCTCACCCAAGAGAAAAGAGAAGGAAGGGAAACAACTCAGAACAATATTAGCAGGGAGAAGGGAACAAGCTGGGTTTTTCCGGAGCTGGCTGAATCAAACCCTCTAGAGAAAGGCCACATTTCTCTTTTTGGATAGGTGTAGAGGCTTCTTTCAGATTGGGAGCTTTGTATTGCTGAGCACTACTTGAGCATAAATCGAAGAGCTGATTTAGTGTAATCCTCAAAGATCCAGCCATCCAAGGAAACAAAGCACAAAGGCAGAACTGATGGAGGGGATAACTTTAGCAGCAAAGGTAATTTTTCAGCAGTTGTGGTTTGTCCCTAGAAAGGAGCATAAGATGATAAATCCATATCTGGATTTCAAGGAGCCCAAAACTCAGGGTTTTCAGACTCTTGAGTTTTTTGATTCGGTACCTTACATTGCTAGGGAAACATAATAAAGTACATTGCTTCCAGGAACCACAGAGTACAAGTAAACTATGTAGATGAGACTATTAGCATAAGAAAAATACTCCTTTCCTCTGAGATGAGAAATCTGAAGAGCTGTCGGACTGTAATAAAGGAACTATCTCCCACTCTTTAAAACAGCAGTAGACCTTTTAGCTGACTGCTCTCTGAACATTGCTAAGCGTTGCACTCTACCACATTTACTAGGTTGCCCAGACCTACAAAATGGCCACATGGACAGAGTAAGCTTTTCATCCTGTGATACCCCAAAATACCAAGATTTTCAAGAGAAATCCGAGCACAAGACACAAAGCTGCAGGGCGTGCGACTCCTGAAGCTCCAGGGCTCACTGAACACGCTGAAACTACATGGCCCAGATTTCTTATTTTCTATTTGCTGCCGCCCCCTGACACCGCAGGGTCCTTGATGTGGGGTGGAACAGGCTAAGAAGAGCCGCGCAGGGCCACAGCGGATGTGATCCACGCTCGTCTGTGTGATGATAAGCAGAGACACAACAGAGTGTCAGGAAGGGCGGTTTTGTGGTTATGTGGTTCGCCCACGGCCCAGAAAACCAGTCTCCACTATAACATTTTTTGCTTTATCGGAAGCAAGTCCTTTCATGTGGCTGCAAAGCACTGAGAGCACGAGGCAGTTCAGTGCTGTGCTGGTGGGAGCTGTATAGGTGTGATGTATGGAAAGACAGAGAGGCAGATGGACAGAGAAAGCTGGAACAAGCCTGGACGCACCACTGAAGAATGGGGCTGAGTATAGGATGTTGCTGTGAAGCGTTTGGCAGGATTAATTCATGGTTCCCCAAGGGAAAATGAAGGTGGCGCAACTAGTGAGAGTAAATAAAACAGAATCACAGAATCACCTAGTTTGGAAGGGATCTTTTAAGATCATCTAGTCCAACCAATGAAAACAAACAAAACCAAAACCAAAACAACCAACAACCCACACAAGCCCCACACCACACCCAAAACAAAAATAACCCAACACTAATCCATATCCCCAAGCACCATGTCAACTCGTCTCTTGAACACCTCCAGGGATGGTGCCTCAACCACCTCCCTGGGCAGCCCATTCCAATGTCTGACAACCCTTTCAGTAAAGAAATATTTCCTAATATCTAACCTGAACCTCCCCTGCCCCTTGTCCTATCATCTGTGACCTGGGAGAAGAGACCGACCCCCACCTCTCTACAGCCTTCCTTCAGGTGGTTGTAGAGAGCGAGAAGGTCTCCCCTCAGTCTCCTCTTCCCCAGACTGAACACCCCCAGCTCCCTCAGCCTCTCCTCATCAGACTTGTGCTCCAGACCCCTCACCAGCTTCATTGCCCTTCTCTGGACCCGCTCCAGCACCTCAATGTCTTTCTTGTGGTAGGGGACCCACAACTGGACATAGTACTCAAGGCGGGGTCTCACCAGTGCCACGTACAGGGGGACAATCACAACAGCTGATGAAAACGAAGACTGGCCAAGTGAGGAGAATATTAAGTAACAGGCATAATGCACCCGCTTGCCTGTGTCCTATTTTCAATATATTTCCCTATATTAAATATATGTCTGACATTTCACCTTGGCAAATGACACACACAATATATCTCCACAGAGAAATCACCAGAAGTTAAGGCCACAAAGCCAGGGTATAAGTGCAGGCTCAGTAGCAGCTCCACATCATGCCCCAGGCAGGATGTTCTCTGTTCTGGTTTATATTAACCCATCTCCAAAGCAGGATTAAGCTAAACTATTTGAGAGCAGGCTTAGGCCAAAAACATGTGTCCTCGTGGGGAACTAGTGTCCAATGCCAGAACTGAGGCCACTTCTCCAAAGCTTTTAGACTACTTGGAAGAACTGAGGTGAAAGAGAAAGCAAGCAGTAATAGAGACACTAGGTGAAGACTGCACAACAGTACAGTTAGAGAAGGTCATATTGCTCCTAGTAAAAATATTTTGTGGGTGGCATGAAAATACTCCTGCTGGCTTGTGTTCGTTTTTATTGACAGAACCACCACTTGCTATCAGATTTTATAGTTACGATTTATGGGGTAAATTTAAAAAACTCAGAACCAATAAATAGATGGTATTGGTGTTTTAGTATAGAGAAAAAAAAAAAAACCTCTCCTGACTAAAGCATTTTATCCATTGCTATTCCTGAATCCCTGAAATAAAGCTTTGGTGCTTCAGCTACAAGGAAATTTTGAGTCTTGACTCCTTCTAGTCCAAAGGAAAGCGATCTCTCAAACAGAGCCAGGGTCTCGCGTCCAGTACCTAACAAATGGAAGGGGAATGGGAGCGAGACGAAGCACATTCCACAGCCTGGGGTGTTTAAGGAAAGGGGTATAGCTTTCACTCTCCCGCTGTTAGACAATAATGCGCTGACTGAAAATGTCAAGCTTCAGTTTAAACAAAATAAAAGACTAGAGGGCCCAGGGCAGAGAATTTAAACACATATTAATTAGGGCTGGTAATACTCTGACATTTGCTGGATTTTTAATAAACTGATGAATATTTCCCCTTCATATTTCAGTGACATGAAATTGGTGCAGCACAACCAATTTCAGTAATTAAGCACAACTTAATTCAGTAAGTTTTGGTGAATGGGTGCTGAAGGAAAATGAACACACAGTGTCACAGACTTGAATTAGAAGTACTCTCACTTTGAGCAAGTAATGTGAAAACCCATTGCCCTCCGCATAAGAAAATTGCAGCTTAGGGCCTTGAGAGGAATTTATTTACTTGCAGTAACTAATTTACTTAAATAATAATAATTAGACAAAAAGAAGAGGAAGGCAGAGAGATTAAAACTCTCTTGAGGATGCAACAGCATGAAGTAAAAGATATCTCCAAATGTGGAAGCACAACACTTATGCTTATGTTAGCACAAAGCCTTAGCTTCATACGTTCATAAAAAACCAACAGGGAGAAACAACATTTTCTGGAAGACATTGAAGGTTCAGTTGTCATTACAGCAATGGGCACCAGAGTAACATCTCTTCACCAGGTTATAATCTCTCCAGAGGCGTTTATAGGAGTGGTTCAGAAGTTACCAGTATTTAACCAGAGCAGTAATGCTTCCACACAACTATCCACTGAATGTTGTAGGTTGTGGAAAAGTTCCCAACCTCTTTGGGATAGTTCCTTCTTTTTTTTTTTTTATTAGCAGCAAAAATATTTATTTACATGATGAGATGCTTCAGTCACAGATCGGGTCCCTGTTGCGCAAGCTTTGGTTGAAACACCCAAGAAGCAGAAGTCTGGCCCAGGGCCATCTGGGAAGTTTAGGTATGAGTTACAGCTCAGGACAAAATGGCACAGCAGTAACAGAAGCTGCCACACTGGTACAAATTGAGATACAGAGCACAACTCTAACGTTTGAAGAAAAGCAACTGGACAGACGCTGACTCTTGCATCACTTAATGTGTTACAGCACACGTCCTCAATCACAGCAATCCTGAAAAAGTCACATACACATGGCCATGCTCTCCTCATGCTAGTAAGTGAAATTTGTGTGCGTGTAGGGGTTCAGCTTTGCTAAGAGAAACCCTGGGGTGCTGTTATCATAGAAAGAAATGGACTGAGAATGTACATTCTGTAATAAAGATAAATTTTTTAGCATTTAAAATGTTTGCTCTCACTCTAAGCACATGGTGTTCAAATCCTGCACTTAAGAAAGTTACTGCAGAGAACAGAGCTGGGACATCCTCTTTCCAGATTTTAGTGAAATTTTAGATTTTGAAAATAAAGCATTCACATTTCTCCATATTTTTTCCAAACTATCAATCTACAAAATTTTGAAATAAAAAACTGAGAATCTTGAAATCTAAATAAACTGCAGTTTAACAAAAGTGAAACATATTTCAAGTAAACATTAAAAGGCGATTTTTTAAAAGTCATTTGGCTCCAAAATGACAGAAAGTGGTTTTGTGTTAGGCTGTGGCTGTTGTTATTATTACTCCTATTCTTATTATACTCTTTTTATTGCCAGTATTAATAAAATACTTGTGTCAGCTAAAGCCTAAGAATGTCTGTCAGAGAGCCATGTGCTGGGTATTTTACTGATGTTTATTTGAAAGACTGTCCTTGCCTCAAAGAACTTCTAATTTACTGTTGCACCCAAGGGAACAGAGAACAGAAATAGTTGCTTAGCACAGGAGCTGGATTATCACAGATTCCCAGTGTTACAAGATACATCAAAACCCAGTCCATCATCATCAAGGGTAACTCAGGAGACCTGAGGTGACCCAGGCAAGCTCAAAATACCACTGTGTCTTAGTGAGAAGCAGACCTGACCTGAACAGCTTGCAGAATAAGTAGATGCAGAAACAGCTCCGGTAAGAAGAAAAGAGAGAGAAAAATACTGATTTGGTCTTACAAATCAGGAGATAAGAAACTTCAGCACTGAGCTAGCAGAGCACAGCATGATGGAAATGTTTCCCAAAGTCACCCAGATACACTAGATCCCCACTGTCCCAGTCTGGAGTTAAAACTACAAGGAAATTCTTTGCAGATAGCACAGAGAGCGACAGGGAGGGTATCTGAGAAGGAAGCACTCTGAGGGAGTCATTACATTGTTGAGTAGCTAATGCATACTAGGATAATGTTTAATTAGCATGGCTCAATGAGCTACCACAACCTGGCTGGACCATGGCCACCGATTCTATGAGTGTTCTTACTAAAACTAGAATGTTTTACACCTCCAAAAACTACCTTCCATGGACTCTAAGGCAAGGTTCCTTGCCATGCCACTACAGCAAGCTAAAGGCTTTGGTACCTGCCCAGGTACCCAAGCTCTGGTACCCTTCCCTGGAAGCTGTACTCCTTCCAGCAGAGGTTGATGGAGGGGAGACCTGTTTGCTCTTACACCTCCAGAGCTTGCTGCTTAGCACTGTAATATCAACAATGTTGATTTTATTAATGCATCAGGCTGAGAGCTGCATCAGGACAGATTTGCTGCAGGATGCTTCTGAGGAAGGGTTTGCTGCTCCGAGCTGTGAGGGCAGTAACTGCATCTGCCACCATGGCTACCTGCAACGGGGAGCCCAAATTTGTCCTAACCTGTGCCCACAGCTCCCCCGGTGGCTGTGGGGCTGCTGGCAGCTCCTTATGCCACCATAGATGTTAGAGATTGCCATATCCCAGACTGTGGAGATCATGCCTGTACCTTGATGCTTTTTGAGGCACACAAGAAGGAAGCTGAAGAAAGTCTGGAGCTTATGGAGCAGTGCTTCCCTTCTTGGTCTGCACAGTCAGTGTGGGAGCAACCTCAGTGCTGCAGTTGGCAAATGAAGATGGTTCCCCTCCTCGCAGCCAAACAAGCATCCCCAGGGGAGAGCTTTTTTACAGTCAGGCTCATCATTTAGGTTTCATCCAGTCCCCACAAGCCCACAGAAGATGTGCAGAGAGACTCCTTTCAGCCCCTATTGGGCATTACCAATGTCAATCCCAGCACACAAACTAGAGCCCTCCTGTCTCCACTTTAAATTAAGTCTTAAAATATGGGCAAAATATGATGGATTTGTAGACAATTGCTTAGGGAAGGAAGTGCTGAAGGGGATTCATTACACTACGGGCTGACGGCTGATGCCTAAGTATTGCAAAACCCATGGGGTTTCCAGAAGGAGCTTGACATGAAATATGTGGTGAAGGAACAGTACGGGCTGCAGAAGCCACGGCACCCTGGAGAGACAGATATGAAATGGAAATTACTGAGGCCAGTGATGGCC
The DNA here is from genome assembly GCA_004320125.1 of Scolopax mira. Classification (NCBI taxonomy): domain Eukaryota; kingdom Metazoa; phylum Chordata; class Aves; order Charadriiformes; family Scolopacidae; genus Scolopax; species Scolopax mira. The sequence continues at coordinate 260,366 of BJBW01000505.1, read as the reverse complement.
ACAGAAAGAATAGGGAGCTGGGAAATACCCAGCCAAGTTGGAAGAGATCTGCGATGGGGAGGAGACAGGAATATTGGATCTCAAACAAGAGTAGTTCAGGCTCATTCGCTTCCTCTCTGGGGCAGTCCTTCTTATAACCTGTGTAACTCAAGAGATAAGCTCTTTGTAATAGATGTTGGTGATTTTGGTATCAGATTTATAGCCTGTTTTACAGGAATGGGAATCTGGAGACCTGTATTCTTGTGTCTCAACTCTGCTACCGATTTCCTGAATAACCTTAGTGAGTTGTACAGACCCACCTTTTCAAGTGTGGCAGCCTGAAGTTCTATGCACAACCCCATGGTCAGCCCCACAGCGAATCCCTCCTACAGCCTATAAGACCACTTGGTAAATTGGGAAGTTGGCCTCAATTCTGTGAGCCTCTGTTTCCTAAACTGCTGCTAACGGTATTATCCTTCTGCGAGGTCCTTCCAGAGGCTCCCTTTATTCACGCTCACAAAGAATAACAAAGGCAGGGACCGAGGAGGTATGGAAAAGCAAGCCAGATAAAAGCATTATCTGAAAACTGCATTACCACCTCGCCGAGTGGAGCTGTGTCAGAGGGGGTAGAGGAAATTGTTGTTTCCCCTACGCCTCTCCAATCCTTCCCTCACACCCACCCCTACAGAGACCTGACCAGAAGGAAACTTAGTTGAGAAACAGAAAACCAGCAGTCCCACAGGATTATCTAGGACTACCCCAAATAAACCCACAGTAAAAAGGCTCATAAGTACTTGGTACCCATTCAGCGCGTGTCATCTGATAATCTTGGGGCAGCTTACAATGTCTGGCTAGGGAGCAGCAGGCCCAAGCATTTCTGAATAGCAGACTAAGTTAGATGACTAAATATGGTATGTTTTTATGAACTTGGAGCACCCATTTTGGAGTGCTTGGCCCAGGATTGATTCCTTTTGAGACCTAGGCCTTTGATCTCACTGCTAGACCAAATAATTAAAGGAACTGAAATACAATCGAAGTTTCTTGCCAGTTTAAAAAAAATTTTTTAAAAAATAATACTTGGATATCTTTTTTGGATTCTTCGGATAAAACATCACGTAGAAAAAAAACTACATGGTGTCTCTTGAGCTTATTCCATCAACTGCCTTCTTTTAAGCTCACATGTGAAGCTGCTCAGGGAGGGAGAAAAATTGGAAGCATCAGGTAACCCCAGGGGGGATGCTCAACTTTAAACCAGACACATTTCCCTCTGAGGACCATTACCTAAAATGCTCTTTTCATACTGACTGCTCCTGCTGAGGGATTTTGTTTTGAAAGGAGGCCTCTGTTTGGAAAGAGGGTTTTCTTTGTTGTTGCACACACAGATTTGGTAATTTGGGTGGTGCTTCATTTTTCTTGACCCAGTACTGGCCGGCCTGCTTTATGGCGCCACTTTAGTGACAAAGATCATCTGTCTCTCTCACAAACAGACAGAAGATTCCATGGCTGCAGCAGGAGGGGGAAGAGTTCCATATCATGAGGCTGGGGAAGGATTTGATAGGTTCCTGATAGCTCCTTCCATCCTGTCTGAGGTCTCGAGACTAGGACAGAACAGCCCAGTGGTGCTTTTTCTTCTCCCCAGCAAGGAAAGAGGGTGGTAGAGTGGTTGAGATGGTTTCCTTCAGGTCCAAAGGTGTCAACTGGAATCTCATTTGGATTTTATGCTACAAGCTGTCCCAAATTAACCCCAGTAGGAAAGGATACATGGTGATTCAGAGTAAGGAGTCAAAAGCAGATATGACATAGTAACTTCAATCACCTCCCTGGAGACCTTAGGTTCTTCAAGTAGGCTACATCACTCATGAGGTCTAAAACGGTCACCTCTAGGTGCTTCAGTGCAAATTTTGATACCTAGAGATTGAGGGCTGAATGAAGCATCTAGTCTTGTCTCTTGGTTTAGGCTATTTTTGCATCGTCTGACCATAAACTGGTGTTCAAAAGCCAATGTCTGGAAGTTCAATGAAAAAATCAATATTTACCTAAAAGGACAGTATTTTTATCCTTCACACTCATCTGCCATAATGAGGCATCTTCCTTACGCCACCCCATGCTTTTCTCACTTGATTCCCTTTTCTCCTTTCCAGTCTCACATTTTGAGATCTTGACAAGGTAGGAAGGCAGAAGACTGGATTTCCTTATCACTAAGCTAGTAAAAATGGCTATTCTGGTGATGCTCCCAGCCTCGGAGAGGTTGCCAGTACTGAGACAAACCCAGTGTGACCACACAGTCTGTGAGTCCTGAGCTGGCTTTGAAACCCTTTGGAGCAAGCATATCCCATTCCTTGCAAGCATTTCATATGACATTCCTTCATTTTACATTTTGTTCTGTGGGAGTACATTTGTTATTAATCACTGGCTTGTGCACTAGTACAGTGCTTTCTAACAGTTAAACCAGATATTCCATCCTAGCAACTCAAATTAATATTTGTTTGAATAATCTATTTAAGATGATGTCTGGCCAGCAGCGTGGTCTGGCTGGCAGCACTCTGCTCTCCCAAGCGGACATTTTCATTTGGTTTGTTCCATATTTTCTTCCTCTGCTCTTATTTTATATTGTCCCCCAAAATCTTCCATTCAAATTGCTTTCTCCAGCAATGGCTCCTCTTGCATTCAATCCATGTAGGTCAAAGTACTTTTTCTGTTGCTTGTCCTAACTCTTTTGGACAAATGGCTCTATTGAAACCAAATAGTTTTGAGGAAGTTATTTTTGTGGGTTTTTGTATTATTTAAGATTCAAGTTTAGATACATATTCTGAGAATATATATGATACATGAAATAAAATACGCTGTTTGTATGTGTATATGTGCATCCATAATTATTCTATTATTTTGCAGCATGGCCATTTATTATATATCATCATCTCAATGATTTTGTTTTAAGGATTATCTTCCACAATATCAAAGTATTTGCCTTAATTAACTTGTACTATGATAAAAATTATAAAAAACTTGAGAATAATCAGACACTTATTTGGGATGGATATAAATGCTCTCCGTTTTTGAAAGATTTGAAGTCTGAAGCCAACTTTCACAGCTCAAACTTGTCTCTAAAAATATAAATGAGCAGCAATTCATGTCCAGTAGCAATTTCTCCACTGATTCATACTCAGACTCAGTCCAAAGTCCTTCTGTGTTTTGAGGAAGTCTGAAGCTTTTCTGGCTTGGGTTGACCACAGACTGTCTTGGAAAGCAAAATTTTCAGAACTGTTCATTTTCAGAATGTTGCACTGGCAGAAATTGGCTTTGACAACACTCCTCTGAGGTACAGGGATCAGTATAATGTGCTCCGACTTGACAAGATGCTGCGAACACAACCTGTGTGGTGGGAGTCAACTTTGCCCTGCCAGTTCTGGACCAGGTCCACAGAGAATAAATGTATGGGAAGAGGTAAGAACACAAGTTCTCCAGTATTTTTTAAACCCTAAGACACTGTATGTGTTATGGTACATTATCGTTTCTTTACTTGAATACATTTTCAAAAATACATTCAAATCAATTCCAGAAAAATAGCTGCAAATGACTGTTTCCCAATGAAATGTATACCAGGGAAACAACTATAAGGTATCATACAAATTTTTTCCCTCATCTAAAGAAATGTTTTCTGTAACACTTCTCACTGAGATCAAAAGAGGCTCTTCCCTTTGACAGAAGAACTATTTTTTTTCTCTAGCTGCAAAACAGCAAGTAAGCAACAATGGTCAATCTAAGAATTCCCTCCTCAACCAAGCGGAATCAAGGATTGTTCTTATTTCTTTAACCAAAATTAATATCCTTTTCTGAAAACCCATATTTAAATTGATAGCCACAATGACTTCCAAGACGAAGTTGCATAAATCTTTACATCACAGATTATTTCCCTTTGTTTGAAGGGACAAAAAAAGTGAGAATCTTGAAAATTATGTATGTTTGAGTCCTTATTTCATTTATTTTAGTCATATATTCATTGCTAGAAGAAAACTACAGAAACCAGAAAAGTTATCTGCCTTTCTGTTGTTGTATAACAGTTGCCCTGTCAAATTTCAGACTGGGGTATTCAGTCTCAGAGAAGCAGACTACAGCATACATATACCATACATATATTTACATTAACCTACAATTGCATTCATCCAAACACACACTGTATAATTGTTGTAATTTATATGTCCCTTTATGATTAAAAAGTAAAAAGCATTAATAAACTGCAACATTCTTGACCACACGACCATCTCTTAAAAAGATCCATCGCTATGTCCTCCCAGGTATTCCAGAGAAAGCGAGTCTCAATTTGACAAACTATGTATTCCCCTGAGTTCATGTCCACCTCTCCTAGAAGGTATGTTTGGCACAGGAAACACTTCTCCATAGGAAGATGTTGAGGGAATGGATGCTTTACCCCACTAGGGAAGCACTAATATCTAGCCCACTTTACCAGGGTCCCACATGGAGAGTTTCTTCCCAGCTCAACACAACATAAGAACTGTTGATATCTACACCCCAGCTGCAAACTAACAGTTGTATTGTAGGCAGAACCTGCTACAGACACGATAAAGAATAGAATTAACCTCTTCTAGTCCAGAAATGCCTTCAGATTATGGAATTTATAGCTTCTTTTTTTTTTTTTTTTTTTTTTTTTTTTTTTTTGCAAATAGGTATTGCCCAAAAAGAAGTCTCTTCAGGCTGGCAATTTCATATTGGAAATTCTCTTTGTCACCTGAGGCAACACATTTCCTATCATAACTTCTTGCTATGGTAAAGTTCAGCTAGACAAAAGCTGTTGACCAGAACAAAGATACCCATGGACTAGGAAATTCCTCTCCACAAGCATGAACAACTACCAAAGGACCTCAGCACCCAATGAACAAAATAAGAAATCAGTCTCTTCAAACTGGCCAATTTTCAACAACTTCTGTGCAACCATGAAACTTTCATTCAATCAAAAACGGTAATAGCAAAACAATAGCAAAAGTGGCCCATAATTTATATACAAGGCAAGATATTTTCTCCTAGAGGCCAGAAAAGAGAACAGGGGACTAGAAATATATTGTTACAACTGTATCCATTTGTAGATATGTAGACGAGCTACAGATACTATTATGCTGTGAGACAAATTAGGAAATTCAAATAGATATTGACAGATTGGTAGATTATTGAACACAGAACAACGTTCTAGTACGTGATCAAATTTTACCTAAAGGCAACAACTTTAAACACTTGCAATCCATTTTTATGTATAGTCCTTAGTAGAATGTAGCAATTTTATTATTCTGTGCTTATCTGCAAGACTTTGTCTTTCCGCCAGCTCACTTTTGAAATGGAAGAGATTTCAGCTAAACTTTGTAGAAATCTATTGCAATCAAATTTGCTCAGAACAAAACCCCAATATACCATACTTACTTTAAAAGCTCCTTTTGTCAATGACCTTGGTGTGAAAGCAGTGTACTCCATTGCTATTTTTTCCCCTCTATTGTTTACCTTAAAAAGCAGCTGGTCCTTTATGACTATCTCACTATCTGACTCAAAGGTAGAGTATTTTAACTCCTTTCAGGAGTTATTGTAACTCCTCTTCCAACAGACCTTTCCCTTGACCTCACTCCCACCCTTGCCACCTACAGAAGATTTTCAGGAAGGTTAGAATGCAGCTTTGCGAAACAAAAGTGATGTAAGATTTTCATTCTGCATCACTAGTGCAGAATTATTAGTGGGGCCAAGATGCACACAGTACTGATTGAGCTCATTAAAAAGTCACTTATTTAGGGAGTTGGGGGAAGAAGAAAAGAAGGAGAGACTTTTCCCAGAGAAAACTAAAGGTCTGCTTTTTGGTGCTTCGGATTTTTAAAAATAAAATTTTGGAAAGAACACATAGGGGCAACTGTTTCTGTTATTTTTTGTATTAACCTTAAAAAATTTCAGTATTTGTTAAAACTACTTCTAATACTAAGCCCTTGCAGCTCCTGTTTAAATCCATGGGAACAGTGAGCCCTGCCAGGACTGGACCCTCTAAACCCTGTCTTGCTGTAACCGACTTCACATACCTCCAGTTCCCGAGTCTTTATCCAGGTTTTACTCAGCCTTTACTCAATCAAAGCTCCCACTTAGGGGCAGTAAATAAGGACTTTAGGAACTGGCCCAATGGATAGGTTCCACAGCAGGCAAGACAACTATTATTAAGCGTGGGCGTTAGTCAGCAATAAGCCCTCCTCCACCTCTTAAACTTTTGGTGTTCCCACAAGGGAAGCTATTGAAAGCTTGTGCTTTGTAAGTTCAATTCCCTTTGCTGGCTTATAACACAGCTGCTATATATTATCTTATACATTTGACCACAAAGGTGCATTCTATAGGCAAGATTCATCCACTCCTGCCATCCCTTTTTATTCATTCACTGCTTTTCAGTGTAATGTTTGGGGACCCTGTTCTCAGCCACTTGTACATTTCAGCACTTGAAACACACCAAGAGGGACAATCGCTTGACTGATATCTCCATCTTAGTATCTATACCCGTCTCTCTGTTTCTCTAGCTTTCTATCCAAGCCATTGTGTGCGCCAATTGTGCTATCATAAAGCAGAGTGTTGGGCTGTTTTGTGATGATGAAGAACCATGCAATCACAAGCTTTATTGCATACCATCCCATCCAGTGACCCCTGTTCTTATCATGAGAGCCCATTCAAGGGGAAATTACACCAGACTTCAACGGGGGAAAGTGTCCCTCTGTTTCCAGGCTATTCAGGACAAAAGGTGAGAACCGCAGAACAAGCCTCTTCTGCTTTAATTGTGAAATGTTTCAAGCAATTGGAGGGGGCGGGGGGAGGTGGGAAGGGGGGCTAAGGGGGATGGGGAGGGAAAAAAAAAACAAAAAAAGACAAACTCTATTGAGATCAGGTGGTCCCATTTCCCAGACATAAACAAGTTCAATAATATACTGGTCAACAGAGTTACCCTATCCTCAACAGGCTTTTGTTTTTTAAAAAAGGACTAAAATAACCACTTGGAAATGTTAAACCAAGGCATGGCATTTTAATATGAAAATGGAGGCCTAGTATATTTTTGGTCCCTCTGACAACGATTGCCCTCAATTAGATCACTTATACTCAGTAAATTGGTTCCTGTGAGGGGTTTGTGATCATAAAAATAATTCATACATGCCAAGTTGCTTTCAAACCTGGGGTGTTTTTTTTTGCTGTTGTTGGTGGGTTTTTCTCTGCTTTTTGCTTATTGCCATAGTAACTACAAGTGCATATTTTGGCTTGCTTCCAAAATAATATTCAAGAATGTTCTTTTCGTCCATTTTTAAGAGGAATCATTATGAATATTTGAATTATATTTTCCAATTAGGTGAACTGAAGTGTTTTCGAGCAACTCTGTTTTTTTCCCCTCATTTATAGAAAACGTGAAATTTTTATTACACCAAGGACTTTCAAGACAATAGCTACAGAGACTATTTTTCAGTACTGTTTGTAATATCTAATTCAGAGCTAATTTTTAATGGACAGGGTTCCATGGGGATTTGTTTGCAAATTTCATCAACTTGAGTTCCTGCTTCATTTGCTGAAATGTAGTACTTGGAATTGACCCAGTGAGCAGGAACACTCTGGTTCCTTTTAAAACATTACTGTATATTACAATAAACAGTGACTGGTTATCAAAAATAAAATGCTTGATTGTCTACAGATTTAAAGCACACATTTTTCTCTTGGATGAACTATTGAGTTAGACTCACAACTGACACAGCTTAAACAAACACATACATTTTATTTTAAGCTTTCTATTTCTTCAGAAGCCAATAGGATGTGCTCAGTTCAGCACAAAAGCAATTTTACAAGGAAATGTTTCTGTGACGGACACATTTTTTGCTTAGCTGTCTTTACTGAAAAGCATGGCTGAATAAATCTCAGCACCTTCCTTCTCTCTGTTTCACAAAACATCTTCATTGCAACTCATTTAGAGGTTCTGTCTCTAATGATGTCAGTGTCCTGGTCCTTTTTCTAGTATAATTTTATATTTTCTCTTCTCATGTGCTCCTTTATGTTTGCCCTGGTGTAATACACTCTTCAGCCCAGGTCCCATCATTTTCTGGATGAAAGCAAATCCAAACTTGCCAAACCCACACTTTCACCCTCCTTCAGCAATAAAGTGTCTGTCACTTGAGGAGGAATCCAAAGTGCTCAAATCATTCAGGGATTGCCTAGAAAGGGTTTGATATCCTCATGTCTCTGGACTTCTCTACAAAATATCTGTTCTTGGGGTTTTACTGGTGGACACCAATGGGGGTTTCAAGTGAACTGATTAAACACAAAATCGAGGAAAGCATTTTTAAACACAGGAGCTCATTTTAGCAGACCCTGTTTCTGGTGACTCCGTTGTAGACACCTAGGACTTGCTGAGATGGTAGTGATGTTGGTCAATGGAATCGACATCTACAGACTCTCCAGGGTGTAAAAGTTGGGAGTTATTGCAAAAACAGGCTCTATTTTCCACCTTTACCGGCATAAACAGAGTCAACATGCTGTATATTTCTGCATAGGGATAGAAATACCCTCACATATCAAACTCATACAAGACCCTTTTCCAAAATGGGCTTTAGGTGAAAAAGGTCCTGAAACTTCTAAAGTGTCATTTGGGGCCTCTCAAATCCCCTTCTAATCTTGATCTAGATATAGGATTGAGTCAGACTTAAAAGCCTTTGAATGTCTGAAAAGCCATACCTACTCATCATTGTCTGTGCCTTGTAGAAGCATCTTGTTCCAAGAAACCACTACAATGAAACGTACAAGATATGTCAAAATCATAAAAAATCATTCACGTGGCACCGGGGTAAGGAGCAGAGGAGGGAGATGCAGCGAAAGGGAGCTTTACAATGCCAAAGCATGATGGGCTCTTTGCAAACAAAGGTGAAGGTCTGGATCTACCAAGTTCCTCTAATCTCAGAGTATGGTGGAGTAGACCTACAGGCCCTGTTCGGTAGAGTTTCAGACTAAGCAGACAAAATAAAACGTTCTGCTATATCCATCCCCTCTTTCATTGTAGCTTGAAACAAACAATTAAAAAAGCCCCAGCTATTCAGACACATTTGATCAGAAAGCACTTAAGCAACACAGAAGGAATTTGCAGCTTTTGATATTACATTAATACACTAATATCTTAATCCTTTACCAGTGAAAGACTACACATTTAAATCCCTAATGGGACCTGGTTTCCAAATTACATTATTTAATGTTTATTCAGTGAATAATCCAAATAGTATTTAACACCACTGAAGAAAAAACACACACACCCCCTGGGCAGATTGTCTGCTTTTCCTTTGCTTCGTAATTACCCAACCAAGGGCCCTATTAAATAACTCGATTTTTTATGATCTTAAAGTGAAATGAACCCTCTATTTGAATGTTGCACAGAAGAAACACTTCAGGCACACATGCACACTGCAAAATCCAGCTCCATGTCAAAAACTTTCCACTGATCAAAACTGTTTTGATCCATTTGGGGACTTTGTAGACAGACACATTTAACAACCATGGCCTGATCCAGACCCCATCCTGGAAAGAGAACAAAAGCAAACACCAAGGGAGCATCAAAGAAATAGAAATGGCTCATCAATGAAATCTCTGCATGTGGAAGAGGGAAAGTTAATTGCCTGTAACGTTATAATATAATTAGGATACTTTCAATAGGATTTGTACCACCCAGCTGTGGACACGGCTGGTGGGGTTGTAATCACCCAAGATCTCTCATTACCCAGCAAAAAGATTCTTCCCCTTCTCTGTGGTGGGAGCTCAAGCAGCCATGAGGCTAAGGGAGGTCTCTGAGTGATGGGGCTGCTGTTGGGTGGCATGAAACACTGCAACAACATGTCCTGGTGCTTCCTTGCCCAATCCCCATGGTCCTTCCCTCCAAGCTTGCTCAGCAGCATCCCACTCCTCTGGACCCTCAAGAATGGAATAGCACATTCAGTCCTTTGGGAAAGTCAGTCCCATGGTCATCAGAAGTCACTTTTTTCCCTGGGAAAATGTTCTTGGTGCCTCTAATGAACAGAACACAGCCCCTTCATGGTCAAAGATGAGCTAATTGGCATTTCTAAAAGGTAAAGTGTCTTCTTGCCCCACACACTCCTTGAGTAGGGAAAACCACCACAGACGTATGATACTGCAACAAGAGATGCTCCCACCACAGTCCTCATTTTCATGCTTCTCTTTTTGACCCTGTCCTAAATAAAGGCCAGGCTTTTTTCTTCTTTCATTGAACGTCTCTAATTGAAAACTTCAGCCTTTGATATAGAAAACAATTTGAGCAGATCCTGAGGCTGTGAGTTAAAAAGTGTGTGTGGAAGTGAAGTTGGGGACATGAAAGTAAGGTGGGTTTGTCCCTTTTTGGAGTGAAGAATAATTTAAGGATTCACTTGAAACAGTAACAAAACCTTTTTGGAGTGAAGAATAATTTAAGGATTCACTTGAAACAGTAACAAAACCAAGGCTTATCAAAGAAATCTTCTTGGCTGAGATCTGCTTTATATTTGTCACGAATAGCCAATGGTGCTTAATTCCAGCATCTAATTGTTTCGATCAGCACAGTTTTAAAACAAAAGTAAAAGTCCAGAGACATGTGTTTTGACATCAGAGCTCCCTAAGCAAGCTACCAACATTTCCATTAAAGAGCCCTGCATGGAGAACTAGACATATCAGCAGCTTCACCAGCATTCTTCTTGAAATAGAAGGCAGACGTGAATGAACAGATTTAGGGTTGCATGGGCAGACAGACAGCTTCTAGTAAACCATCAGCTTCTGCAGTGTGGAGTTCTCTTCCCACTGTTCCAGATCATGACTAGCTTCTCCTCAACGAGACCTTAAACGCACTGCAGAGGGATGAGACTGGTCCTCCCCTGGTACTCCACAGCCAGACTGGGATGAGGGGCCAGTGGAAGTCTGCCCACCACACACACCAGCAGAAGGGCTTTTGGAGGGGTGCTGATGTAAAGACTGCATCATGGGTGGAGAGCACCTAGAGTGCAAAGCATTTGCTCTCAGCCTGAGACATTTCATTTTCCCACCTTCATAATACAAGGGGACTTTGTTACCAGCTCTACCATTCACATTTTTATGACATGATTGGCTGAAACAATTATAGATCTTTTCTGTAGAGCAAGGCAAGCATCCCCAAAACTTATATTTTTGAGAGGGTTTGGGTGGTATATTTTGGACTGGTGACCATAGGGTATATTACCAGAAGCACAGAAAAGAAGAAATAGCACCTGATTCCTTTTCTTGTAGAGCAGTGAACCTCAGTTATTAATGAGATATATGAGGTGACTCTTATACAGGCCTCACTGTAACAAAGCCCCTAATAATCACCGGTGAATTTCATCCTACTTTTATATGAGGCAGTGAATTTTTATCCTTCCTGCACTGAGGGGAAACTCCAACACTGGTGAAATAACTCCCCCAAGGACTCCCCAGTGGGGCTGGGAACCTGACCTGTGCCTCCTGCATCCCGGTCCAACCCGTGCTGCTTTAAGCAGCATGTTTCGGTGAGTGATGCTGGGAGACACAGAGGGTTGTGTGGACATTGCAAAAGAAAAAGAGAAGCCAAAATGCACTGCACAGTCTGAAATCTGAATTTACCGGCAGGGTCAGGGAGCTATTTTACTTGCTACCACTGTGAACTCCAGGAATGGAATCAATTAGTATTAGTTTAAAACATCATCTGTTTCAGTTTAACAGAAAGCTTCTGTTCAATGAAATACAGGGTTGGTAAATGAAAAATAAAAGTTGATTTGATTTTAGTAACTCCTAAGGTACTATTTTAGGTGTGGCAAAGAAGTATATCATACATCTGCCACAAACCTGTGTGACAATACATTACTTTTGTTTTTCTTCTTGTTTCCATATTAGAATATCCCTGCATGTCACGCATGAGTGCAAATCACAAATCTGTGCTTAGCAAGATGTTTCGCCAGCGATTTTGCAGATGTGTGACACCATTTTCTTCAATGATATTGTTAGGTGATAAACCAGCTACTTTTAAATGGATGTTTGCCCAGGTAATTAAAACCATCTTTAAAATCACTATGGAAGAATTCCTTTTTAGGCATCATTTCTATCTTTAGAGAGATAAACTCCCTCTATGCAGTTGTTTGGTTTTTTTTTACAGAAGACTTTACCAGTTTATGGTAGGAGAATGCATTAGAGAGCTGCAAAATATGGGAGTTTTGCAAGGCAATGAACTCACTCCAAGCAAAACTGAATTATTTTTTTTTCACAAAAGATTTTTAAAATACTGTCATCCTTTGCAATTCAAAATAGTCCTGACACATTTCAATTCCTCGGGGGCTGAACCACCAGCGTGTTCCTGATCTAAGTGTCTTAACAAGACTAACAGCACATATTGCTTTATAGGTAAAACAGGAGCAATGTTATTAAGAACTGAACTTACCGTGATCTTACCTATAGAAACCTACAGCTTTTAGCTGCAGCTGCACCTTTAGTTTCTTACCCAGAATTATGAGGTGAGAGCTAAAGGACACTACAGAGACAATTCATTTTAATATTACTGTTCCAGCATTACTACTAAACTGCTTGAATTTCTTACCCCCTTTTTTTGTTCTCTGGACACCCTTTCCCACTTTTAATACTGTTTTAATTTTTCCATCTTTAATTTTTGAAGAAATAAAAAATATTAAAAAAAAAAATCAGAGGAGGGAAGAGGACTGAGAAGGCATTTTCTCTCCTGCCTCCTATGCTGTTTTAGAAATAGAGAGACAGACTGGGGGGAAAACCAAGGGAGAAGCAGCAGAATGGTTTTAATACTCCCATCCCAAAACCAGCGACCCTAAGCAAATAATTATCTGTGCAAAACATTGTCATTTTTCAACCGGTTATTCAAAGCTTTATCAGTTCCCCAGGTCCCTCAGCTGGCAGAGCGACACTCTCCTGTTGATGTGCCATTTTCAGACCACAACAGCCATGACAAGCCATGGCACCTCTGCCCGTGCGGCACAACTCCCTTTACTTCAGCAATGCTGCTGAGAAGCTGCCATGAAGACTGGGAGAGGAAAACAGAGATGAGTGGGGTTTATTTCGGTGGGGACAACTGTACCCTCAGCAGCGTGATGAATTGCTGGTGGAGCTCGAGAGCAAAAGGGCAGCCCGGCCTCCTGCAGACACCCAGCTCCACGTGAGAGTCAGCAGAAAAAGCCGTGGAAAGGACTAGGGAAGGAGTGTGGGACGAGATGAAACAGCTGCTGGGCTTCCTAATTGGTGGAAAATGGTACCACGGCCCACAGAACAGCGCAGCAAGGAAATGCAAAAGTGGAAACTTATAGATGTATTTTTACACGGTGGTAATGATTTTAGCATCTGCATGAAGTTCACGAGCCAGGGCCTGGATCCTTTCTCACTTAAATCACTTAAAATCATGTTCTGCCTGAAAGTAATAATCTGGTTGCTTTTATTGCTGTCTTATAAACTTTCCATCCCAATCTACTAATGAAATTAAGTGACACGAGGGCTGTCAAATAAACTCTGCAAGGGGGTGAGAGAGGAAAGAAAAGTTTGGGTTTGATGAGCCAGGGCAGTGGGAGCATATTGAAAATATGAAGTCCAGCAGAAGAGGATGGTAATTGATCAGGCAACTGATTCTTTGGGGCTTCTGAACTTTTCTAAACCCACAAAACCAACCATGAAGAACAGCTACCAGCTTCCTGTTAGATGTTTGCTAGGCTACCAGTAGATCTCACTGAAGACCACTTTATGCAGAGACCCGAGACCTTCAGTGATGAAGTATTAAGAAGCTATCCCCTTTCCAGATGGTGTAACTGATGCTGATTAACCTAAATTATGTCATGCAGTGAACAGCATCAACCCATGCCGTGTGCAGCATCTCAGATTGCAGGAGAACAATGGGGAGGGGAGAAAGAGACAATGGAAGCCCCGGGAGTCTGGTACAATGGAAGGGTCACAAGGTACAAAGTAGAACAGTAAAATAGGTATTTTCAGCTTGCATTTTCTTTTGATGCTGCTCTGCTTTGCTTCTGTGCTGCGGGACAGAATGATATGGCATCTTCATGGATTAAATGCATTACAAAGTAACTGGGAAAGCAGAGATATGATTTTGCTTCTGTTACCATTATTATCTGTTGCTATTTTTTTTAATAAATTTTTTAAATAGACAGGGACCAAACCTATCCTGGATCTGGCCAACACCACACAAGACTGAGTCTGGATATGCAGAAGTGGGAATCTGTATTCTCTGCATTGGATGATCCATTTTGCCATTTCCTGAAATAACCTGGTACACATCTTCATATGCTTATACCACAAGTGGCTGAGAAGAGTGTTTTTCAGAATTCTTGGTACTTCATACAGAACAATAAATTCTTTTTAAGTTCTTCTGCATCTGTCTATCTAAATGGATAGGTGGGGAGAGGAAGAGAAAACAGAGATCTGTTTGAGACTAAGGACTGACTGATCTCTCTAGGGGCAAGGGAATATGTATTTATGTATAATAAAGTCTGTTTATCATAAGATTATCTTCTGCAGGAACACAAATCCAGGAGATGCAGAGGATAAACAACAAAATAAAATTAATTACCTGCTCAGACCTGTATCTAAATGACATGGCTCATTTCTGCATTTCTGAAATTACTACTGCTTATATATCTACTACATTTCATTGGAAAACCTTCAAGTTTTTCATTTCAGTATTTAAGTATTTAATTTCAACTCTAGTCCATTGGTCCATTAGACACCAAGTATATAATGGAGAATACCAAATACATTGTTGATCAACATAACTAGACAGAAAACAATACTTGACTTATTCCAGAAGAAAAAGAAATCCTTCATGCTCATGATTTCAAGTCTTACTTTTAAATCCCTCTCCGAGAGCAGACCTGATGAACAGATGATAAATGAGGAACTCATGAAAGAAGAGCACAAAACTGTAGCATTCACAGATCACAGACATGGCCCTTGGGGAAGAAATCCCCTCTTTTGATTCACATGGCCCTGTATCACCCAAGCTGTCAGCATAAATTTTATCTTCCAACAATCCTAAAATAGAAAAGGTTGGTTTAGATGTAATAGCCTTGTTCATCATCTCTTGCACCAAGCCCACGTGCAGCCATTAGAGCTCTATTTGTTGCATTCCCATGAAAAACCATAACATTGACCGAGCCTAAATTAATCCACTTGTCAGCATTCACTGGCCTGTGCACCTGCATTTGGAGTTTGTAACAAAATCCTAAACTAGCATCACTGGCCTTCAGGTTCAGACAAAAATGGCTCAAAGAGTATATGCTACATGTCTTGAGACTTCCCCAGGGGATGCAACTCACTGGAGAGATGGATGGATACTTATACAAATGTATCCAGATCGGTTTAACCTAGAAATTTCAGAAGATCAGGTTTCCCAAGAGATTCCCTCGGCTGTTAAAATACAGTTTATCATTTTTTCCTGTTAAAGCCTGCGTTTGATTTCTTTAATGAAAAAGTTGCTGTAGTTCCATTGGCTCTCAGAGAACAAAGAAGCACAGACATAACAATAAAGAAGGAAAGAAAACAAAACCAAATAATTGAATGAGACTGTTTTAAATAACCCCCAAATTGTGGCAAGATTGCAGAATTCATACACAAGGCTGAAGAAAGGGGGAGCTAATTTTCTCCAGAAAAAAACGTGGTCCATTCTCTATATTAGACCATTTTCAACTTTTCATTTGCAAGTATTACTGCATACACAAGTAAATATGCATATTCAAAATATTCCTCTTCAAAAAGCATGTGTGAGAGGGACATTATGGGGATGGGATTCAGACCTACTAAGGCATTGGTGTGCCTCAAACCCAGGCTTTCACTTCTTCACGGTTTCTGGACCCTGATAACTATAGCTGAGACCTAAGATTTTTCTGTGATGGACTGACAATAGCAATGAAATGGCTTGAAGACTAAAGAAATTTAAGGAATTCCCTCTGTCTAGCATATCAAAAAGTTCAAAAGTTAGCCCTGTCTCAGTGGCTAAGCAGCAGAATTGTCAGGTGTTAAAATATTTGTTTAAAGAAAATGAGAAAGGCAAAAGAACCACCAAAGGCTGGGTACGAGGTCCAAGATAACTCAAAGAGAATTCACACACATATTTGACACACCAGGGTATTTTCCATCAGACTAAAACAGCAAGAGAAATTTAATATTCTGCTTTTCTTTTTTTCAGATGTTCATATTAAAAATCTGTATCAAAATTGCAATAAAAAATTGGGCTGCATATTTTCATTCATTAGAAAATGCAAATCCAGAGCAATTTATTCGATAACGTGTACATGCCAGAATGCCTTTTGACCCAAACCACCCATGTAAGATAGTCCACAGCAAGAATATAAAAGGAGCCAGATTAGGAGCTGGAGATCCGTAGATTATCTTCAAAGGACTTGCAGAAGGTGACTCATATAAACAAGTCCATATCCAGTGAGATGAAATTTAATATCTATTTTCTGCACTTCTCTTACAGACATTTTAGGATCCAACATTAACAGTTAAAAATGAAGAAATTTAATCATTTTTTTCCTAAAAAAATAAAATAAAATCTAGGAACTTTGAATGTGTTATTTGATATAGGATGAAAACATTTTAGTCTTTTCTAATTCTATCATACCTTCATATTAATAAAAACGCTCCCACTTTTGTTGGGTTGGAACAAGTAAGGAAGGGATTTCCATGTAGATGAAAAGAAAAAAGCATTAGGCTAAATCCAAAGTTGTCTTCTGGGCCCATCACTGGCATTTCTAGGCCAAAAGATCTCATTTAAAAACCCCAAGAAACATATTTTACAAATGATATGGTAGGCTTCATACAACATTGATGCAAGTAGATCTGGCAGGAAAAGCAGAGAGCAGAGCTGAGGCAAAAAATTGTCAAGATATAATGTAACAAGGATACACGAAGAGGGAATCAGGGAAAATCCACATCCCAGAAAATTGTCAAGGGAGAACAGAAAGCACTGACTTGCTTTCAAAAGCCACATCTTAGAAGAAATTTGAGATCCCTGAGGGGCACAGCAGACAGAGAAAAAGATGCTACCAAAGAAAGAAAGTTCAGCCTTTATCAATTTCCAGAAAATCTTAATCCATTGATATAGGAACTGCAAGGAAGAGAGTATCTGCTTACAACCAAACCTAGCTGGAATTTTTTTTTGGAGAACTCAAAACAATAAAGTTGTGAAAAATAAAAATACACCAAAAACCTTCATTTCAGCAATTTTTAATACAGTGTTTTGGTTTTTCTTTTGTGAGAGACTCTATTACTCCCTTTTAAATATATCTACTCATTAGATAACATGCAATATACCAAATAATTTTGAAGTTCTGAAAAAAATTAAAATCAAGCAACACACTTTAATTTTCTTGTTTAAAGAAAGTTTAAAATAAGCTACAGAGAGACAAGTGAAAGAAACCTCCTTTAATGAGAAATTTGAAAGTTGAGGACTTCTTTTTCAGAACAAGAACAAAGTCAGACTTTGAGTTTCAAATGTTTGTCACTTGGAAGACCTGTCGCCTTCAGAGCACCAAAAGTCACAAACAATTAATGTTCTGATAAAGTTGTCCTATTAAAAATACATTCCCTTCATTAAATCTGAATCATTAACAGGCCACCCAAGAAAGCGAAAGAAAACTGGATTTGACTTTCTAGGGATATTTCCTTAATTCCTGGTGGTCTCTGCCATTCTTACAGACTCATTTTTCCTAAGCAAACAGATCGGCATAAAAAGAAAAGCTATTCCCATCAACAGATCAATCAGATTAGATCATATCAGAACACTGTCAGTCTGCTGAAAGCTATGGGGTGCTTTTCCTCTAGGCCAGCTAAGACTGTAGCTGATAAATTTTGGTATAGCAAAAAGAAGAAATAAAGATCAATAAAAGCTTTCTTCTCTTTCTCTGCCTGCCTTAATACATTCAGTCACATAGTGGAGAACACAAATACATATAGTGATATAATTATTTAAAACAAGCTTTTCTACCATGCAACGTCCTTAGAGACACAGGAACTTCGGTATAAAAAGTGGAAATTCTATTTATTTTTCTTGAAATTATTTCCCTTCTATTTATTTCCCCTGAAAATAAAATAGTGGCAACAACAACAACAACAAAAAAGGGTCTTTCATTAGGAATGTCTTTAATTTTATGTTACTTTTTCCATCTGTATTCTTTCTATAGAAGCAAACCTCAACTCCAAGATGGTTTTTAAGATTTACATGTTTATTTCATTTTGTTTAATATCCTAATCGGTTCACAGTAAATTTGACCACACACACATACACAGTGATCCCAGCTGGTTGAATTTGGCGAGCCAAGCCAAAGACATAGTCAAAAATACAGCCCTGCTGCTGAAAACTTTGCAAAATTATGAACAAGACCCTTAAAATTATAGCTTGGCATTGCACGCCAGTAACCGTGATGATAATGCTTTTTACAGGAAAACAAGCTAAAACCAGTTCCCTGCTCCCTGCGGTGCTTAAAGGGTTATAGTAAAGGAAAAACTTGCATTTTTCAATACTGTTGATATATAAGTCTGCTCCTGATTTGACCCAGTGCTGTCATTTTCTGACACGGTTTGGGCATAAGCAGGTCTGACGATGCCACGCTTTCCTTGCAAGTAAGAGAATGACACAGTTACAATCTGAATGAACTCTTCCAGCTCCTTAACCCTCTTTTCTCTCTCTTTTTTTCTTTTTTTTTTTTTTTTTTGGCAGTTAATTCATTATCTTTTGCCACTCCCTTAATTCATTGAATTCTAAACTTTTTTTTTTTTTTTTTACCAATGAATTGTAAAGCCCAAAACAAACACACGCAGGGGCTTGTTTGCAGCATTTGGAAATATTTGGAAAAGGCACTGTGCTGCAAGTAGCTGGCTCTCCTCCCTGCAAAGAGACCCATCTTAACAAAATTTGGAGACTGATGCAGTCATACTCAGAGAGTGTGGACAAAGGCTGTGAAGATACCAGCTTGCGTTTCCTGAGCCTCTGCCTTTATTTTTTCATGGTGCTGGAAGTCCCAGTAAAGCCAACAGAATTCAGGGTACCATCAGTTCAGTGGAGGAAAAAGAGGCAGAATTAGATGACCAGATTTAAAAACAGAAGAAAAATTATATTCAAAACTCCTTCTTCCTAAGGAACAGCCTTGGGAAAAAGCCTGACCGTGGTGGGATGGGCAAAAACACACCCTCCTTGTTTCTCAGCAGCCTGGACTTTCCACAGTAGGTGGGTGCTCTTTGTGGGAGACCTGGATGACCAAGGGTGAGATCACAGGGTGCAAAGATCAAATACACCCTCGATCAGAGCCAGATAATGACTTGAGGACATTTTGTGCTGCCTGCCATTCTCCTTGCTCTGCCTGTGAAGCTAATCACAAGCCGAGCCGCTTTGCCCTATAAAGCTCGTTATCAAGATTTCACATCTGGCCCGCACATCTTAATTTAATGGTGATATGGCAGCATCCCCTCTCCACTGCACAGCACAAATTATCACGTTGCTTTCTGAGGACATAAATCTCATTTAGCATTTCTTCCCCTTCAGGGAGTTTTACAGGCCAGAGAGGAGGAAAAAGAAATCCACCCGAACGCGTGTAAGGAGCTTCTTATGTGAATCATGAGTCTGAAAAGCCACCCATCCCTGACCAGATGCTGCAGTTTTGTGTGCTTCATGCCTTTCTCTAAACTCCCCGTGCCAAGCTCCAGGCTGGCAGAAGACCATAGAAATTGATGGGCACCAGCTGGAATGTGATCCATTTTGTGCATAGCCCCTCAAACCACTCTCCCGTTACTTCGACCCGCTCCTGTTTCTTGGGGGTTTTCTGCAATAGGGATGGAGAAAGGAAAATTCTACCCTGTTCCTCCTTCCCGAGAGCTCCACGGGTTGAAGTGCTCCTCCCCAGGCAGCAGGCAGAGGTTCTGTGTGTTCCAGAGGCCGATGGGTGCCTCTGGAGCCCACAGTGGAGACAAAGCTGACCTTCTCAGCCACCCCATATCAAGATTTGTGTCCTGACATCTCCATTGAGTGCTCACCTCAAAGTCACCAGGAAAACCAGCTTTCTGGCTAGGCAAATTAAGTCAAAAAAAGTGGAAGAAATTCCCAGCGCTGTAATGGGGACAGTGGTGTCCACAGCCCCATTCTTTCTCAAAACTTTGTTATTATGGGATGGAGTGTTAAGGATCTGTCAGCATTTCTATTACAAACCTCAGTCTTTAGAGGTTTATAAACGCAGCCATTTAAAATAACACTGCATTAAAAAGTAGGTATGTGAGTTGTCAGCAGTGGTGTTTCTGTTTTCTTTAAGATGGTTTAAAGACGTTTTAGCAGATTATTAGCCTTAGAGAGGTCAAAAATAATCAGAGGTGGTTTTTCGGCTACATTTTTGGCTACCTCTGGATAAATAATGGTTTAATTTGAAAAACATTGAGTACATAATATGAACTGTATTTAAGCAACAACAACAAAAAAAAGGAAAAGCCTCAGTTAATGGCCATGTTATTTATGTTTTAGAAACGGCTCCTGCACATGCACAGCGGATGATCAGCTTTTAAAACTTTCCCTGTGATGTGGGTAACGCAATACAACAATAGAGACATGGACGGGGCGGCTGTTTCCATGTCCTGAGCTCACTCCTCACAACCCTGCGTCACCTCTGCAGGACAGGCCACCCCCAAATGGGGGCTGGCCCCAGACAAGGTACTCAGGATGGGGCACAAGGGTCTTCTACCCGCTCTCTCAGCCCAACCTCCACCAGCTGTTGCTGAGCAGAGCAACCTCTGACCCCACTTACAGGCCAGGATGGGTTGGTCGATGAGATAGTGCCTTGCTCTCCAGTGGGTGCTACCAGCACCAGCCCCTCCTCCCCCATGAGAAAGCCCAAGCCATGGGTGGGTTAACCTACAGCATTATCAACAGAAAACACAGACAATAGACATTTAGATCTTCACCTAGGTCAGCACCTGGATCATCTCATCTTGGGCGAGCAAGAGGCACACCTAGATTCATGACCAGAATGATTATGTCTTCAGGCTGACGCTTGCCATGGACCTCAACCAGCTGCGGATGAGTCCTGGAGACCTTATGGTCTGTGAAACTGAGAGGGAAAAGAATGGAGAGAGAGAAGAAACTGCCTCAAAAACTGTCTGTGTACCATTAAATGCTGTTACCAGCAAAAAGTCAAAATGGTGTTTTTTTCTTTTCCTCCATGAAGAAAATTGCAGGCCTGAGATTTTGTTACAACAATAATTGTCCCTGAGATTGGCTTGCAATTATTTTGGTGAGTCTGACCTTCGAAAGTGAAATGACATGAACAGCACAGCATCCATGGACCCAGGTAACAGCCAGCTTAACAGCTTGTAATTATTTCCCATCAACTCTTGATCTTCTTTACCTGATTGTTGCTTCAAAGTATTTCAGCAAAGAGGAGATGGCCTCAGCACTCTCTATTTATCTCAACATCTTGGTGGAAGTTTTGGAGCACTTTCCTTGGACAGAGAGTAGAGACTGCCTGTGCTGCCTGAAACACATTTTTAACTAACAAAGCAATGATTTAATGCTAAACTTATTATATTACTCAGACAAGAGATTTGAGATTTTTTTGGTATTTAATTGCTAATGTCCTTGCCAAAACATCTATTTTGAAGAGAGCTCATACATAGGAACTTAATTAAAATCATGATTGTGGACGAGTTATTTTATAATAATTATGTCAATGTAAACTTTGGATTGGGAGTCTCTTATTCTGGAATAAATAACCAATTTCAGAGATGGATAAAAATAAATGCAATCAAGATTACGTTATGGACAATGTGAAGACCCTGTTTAGCCTACCCTTCCCTTTGCAGAACCCATCGCTCAACAGTGATGTGAAGACAGCCCTTCAGTCTGACCAGAGCAAGAGCTAAGGCTTCCTGAAGTTCTCTCCTGAGATCCCACTACTTCAGCCCCCAATCCTGAGAGCTGACCAGATGCCCCCCCAGAAAGGAGCAAATGCTATTTCCTCCTCCGTCAGCTCCAGGTACGTGCCAGGTGCTGCCCTGATTCCTGTTTCTCTCCCATGTCTTCTCTTCCTTCTATAATTTATTTCTTTTCTCTCTCTAGCCTGTTATATATTAGAAAAAAAAAAAAAAATCTGATCTAGCCAGCCAAGATTACATTACTATTTCTATTTATTTATGTAGCTGTATTTCTGTGAGCCTGCGACCAAAAAGGCAACAAAAAGCAATGCCTTAAATAGCCTGCCCGCGGTGGAGCTGGCCTGGCGCTGATAAGGCAGGGTGCTGCCCCTCTCCAGTGCAGAGGCCTCGCTGTGACTTAGCTCCAGAAGCTGTTTTCTAGCTTTGCTCTTCTTTTCTCTTTCCTTTTCATGTGTGCTCGTCTTTGGGACTTGGTTTTGCTTTCTCCTTCCAGAGAGCAGATTGGACTCCAGCAATAAAAGTAGCAGAAACAGCCCCATCTGTCTTTACTAAAACTTCTTTTCCAAGAAAAGGCAGTTTCACCGTCTCTAACACTGTCTAACCGTGGTCAGAAAGGGGTTTCTTCATGAAATGGATCAGAGTTAAGGAAGATCATTCAAAAGCAAGAGCCTTAACAGTCTGCATTTCGGATGCTTTCATGTCTTTTTTTCTGCTTTCTGGAGTCAGAGATCTTGGTATTCAAAGCCCCAAACATTATTTATAGCGCTTTATGGAAACAGACCCATCAGCTCCAGGCTCTCCAGACCCCTTCATCCGATTTTCGTTAGCACTGCACCACAAGCCCACGACATTTAGCAAATGAGAAACCAAGACGTGGAGGCACAAAAGTACTGCATCAAATCCAGCCCGTGTCTCCGCAAACCCCACACAAGCATCCAGCCTTCCTCCCTCGGAGGAACTACAGATTTATTTATTAGCAAACAGTCGGTTGTGCGATCTCCTTCCTCTCCTTCCCACCTACTGCTGCAGTCAATCTGCGGTTTTGCACTTTATCCCGTTGGAAGGGGAGAATTTGACCCAGTGGTTTCACTTCTTGCTGGTACTCAGGGTCACGTTGTCACCCTCAGCCCAGGAGAATGGCATTAATCCCACAGCACTACAAGGCAGCATCACGCAAGACAAGAAAAATTACAGACGTGATAAATTCTGCAACAGGGGATGAATAAGGGCTCTCACACCTTCACTCCACTAATTTCTGCTCAGACCTTGGAGAAGCTTCTCCCGGTGTCCCTGCACCCAGATCAACCCCAGACCACAATCCACGACCACCTTCTGTAAGCAGATACATTTTGTATTTAATACCATGGTAAATTAAAAAATGGCAGACCACATCAAGCTTTTATTTCACGTACAATAAAAGGGTTTCCTCAGTCGTAAAAAAATTGGGCAAGGAGAGGGGGAAGAGGCCACCGCACAACAAATTCCTTCCTTACAGTCTAGAGAATTTGCGGGGGTGGGTAAGGGGGGAAATTTGCCAGTTAATAAAATGTCTTGTATGAATTATACGTCAGGACTGGCTCCAAACGTGAACCAGACACGGCTCGGTGTGCTGGGATCACTGCACTGGCACAGTGAAGGATCATGTCCAGTTCTGCAAAGACTCGCCTACAAGCTTATCTCCAAGGTTTAAGCTCCTCCTGCCTCTAGTTAAACAACGAAGGACACGTGTAAGCGTTCACAGGCTGAAGGACTCAGTTTTACAAAGAGTGCTTTGTTCTGCAAAGGTTGCCTACCCTGGAAAAAATACTAAAACAATAGAAAACATCACAACTGTTTGTCTTCTTGGTTAAAAATAAAATAAAAAAAAGATGTAAGCATCCAAATACATTCGCCTGATAAATATACTTAGATTTTGCCCCATGTTTTTTTCCGATGTATTGGATGCAGATGTTAATAATAAATTTCTGCACCCCAAATCCATGTACATCAGTAGAGGAAGATCCATTGACTCGAAGGGGATGCCGTAGCAGCCCAGGAAACCAGCTCTGCCCATCTTCCAAATTGAAACCAAACCTGATTTTAAAAATAACTGCTGGGATGATTGTTGCCTTTGCAACAACTCTGGCATTAAATCCCCTTATCATTGGCGAATAAAGCAGCTGTTTATTCTGCATAACCCTCACATTGCTTAGTGCCTCTATCTCTTGGGCGCTCTATCGACAGCAAAATGCAGACAGACCCGTTCCCAAAGTCCTCGCGGCGCGGGTGTAAAACCCCAGATGGGTGGCAACAGACCTAGGGACGAGCTTCTAGGAAAACCAGAACAACTCACGTCAAGACGGAAAGCAGTGTGTTTCCACAGCCTGGCTGCCTAACCATTCATCTTTATCACTCTATATTTATCTGCCGCTCAAAACAATTTGCTTTTTTATTTAGCTAAGGTAGACTTCCGGATCTGCCCAAGGAAAGGAGACGGGTTTTGCAGAGGACATCCTTTTATCATCCCTATTTCCCTTCCCCGTGGCGGAGCCGGGGCTCTGTCGAAGCCTCCGTTGCGTTAGCGCGGTTGTGGTAATTTTAATTCGGGTTACCACAGCAGAACGAGTACATTTACTGCTGAGCTGCACAAACACCACGTCATGAGCGGGGCACGCCGAGGACTCCCACAACTTCCACACCACATACCTCCCAGGCAGCGATCCCGATAAATACTTCAGGGGGAAAGGATTTAAAAAACAAAAATAATAATTAAAAAAAAAAAAAAGAAGGGGGAGGGAGGGGGTGGGGGTGGGAACAGGATATTTTAATTGACTTGACACTAAATTCCACTCCCTGCATTGAATCAACCCAGCATTAAATTCATGTGTCTATTGTGGTATGTGCAGATGTGTCGGGGTACACACGTAAGTGTTTCCAGTCGCTCACTGAGTTATTTTCTCGTTGAATAAAAATAATGTGAAACCCATTAAAGGAAAGACCAACAGAATTTGATAACAAGATGCAACAGCTATCTAAGGTTTTCAAACAATCCCAACAATTTCAGGCGAGAAATATAACTTTTCAGCACTTCTTCCTAACTTCACTAGCGTTCAAGTATTTCTTGGGGTGAAACTGAGGGCTTTTGGGGGGATTGGTTTGTTGTGTTTTTTTTTTTAAATACCGCTTACTTAGCTTATGTACTTTTTTTTACAGAATAAAATATAAAATAAGATGTACTTTTTCCTTAAGCTTAAAATATCTTCAATTTAAAATTCTATTTAGAAAAAAAACCACAGTCAAATTCAAAGGAAAGACATCAAAATGTTTTAAACAAAATACTTTAGTTGACTGAATAGAGGAATTTTTCTTTCCAAATTTTTGGCACATATGAAATTAAGATATTTTAATGAGAAAATGCGTAACACCTTGGAAAACTATGCCAGCAATGTTTGCAGGACAGAGGAACCACAATGCCATCACTTCTGTTCAAAAACAAGAGAGAGCCAAATTCCCTGCTGGCCTGGCAAAGCACAAGGCATTAGAGCAGGAGAGGATTTGTCCCCCAGATAGAAAATAATCTTTTTTTTTTAAGTTGTGAGCAGAGCATCCTCTGGGCCGGTGTAAACCACTGGGATGTAGTAGAGAATGTGGCCTCACACTTTTTAAACGATTCCCATCAAAACGTTGGTGGGAACCAGCGACACTTCACAGCAGAGGAGCCCTTTTTGGGGCGGGGGGGTTGTATGGACCAGGCTTTGTGTTGGAATGAAGCAGCTGGTGCCTTTCAGGCCACCAAAGTCCCTGAAGTCACTGCATTCGTTTGCACGATGCCCAGGATTCCTAAGGTGCTGCCCTCTTTCTTTTTAATATTTTTTTCTTTTTGCTGAAAATTAGGATTTAAGCTGCTGAGGGGGGGAAAGGCTGCTCCGCTGCCTGTCCATCATGGGGCAGGGGCTGGGGAGCGGTGGCGAGAGCCCCCGGGGCCTTTCAAACCCAGCACCCGGCCACATCCATTGTTATCTAACTCACCCGCGGAAAACAGAGCCCGATATTTCCCTTGAATCCAAAACGATCTACCATAGCAATTTTCATTACTCCAAGAAAAAGAGAGCGAGAGAGGAGGGAGGGAGGGAAGGAGGGGGGAGGGAAAAAAAAAAAAAAAAAAAAAAAAAAGACATTACTTCTCTGAATTACACGCCACTTTCATAATTCTCCCTGAAGTACCACACAGGGACTGTGTTGAAGGGAGGAAAATGAAAACAGCTGTGGAGGTTTTGGGTTACACTGCAGCTCCGTGCTGCCTTTGGCCCTTGCCCACCAGTGCAGTTTGTTCTAATCCTGGTCGTGAATGTCCGTATTTGTTACCGCTCGCTAAGGCGAGTCTTCTGCCTCTTGGAATAATAAAAACTGTTGTGTGCTTATCTGCTAAGCTGCTTCGACAGTTGCAAAAAGTCAGCAAGTCAGCAAACGTGCCCGGGGCTGTCACTCAAAGTGGGGGGCTGCCGGCCGGGATGGCCATGCCGGGCGATGGGGCTGGTGTGCAGGCAGGGAATGTGGGACTGGGGGAATTTGGGACACACACACCCCCAACAGGGATGGCATTGGCCCTGCGCCCCAGAGCTCCCCTTTCTCCCCCTTTCTTTTTTTTTTTTTTTTTTACTTTTTAATTTCTGCTACACGTGCCTCAAAACAAAGAAGGCATCTCCATCGGTAAACCCGTTCCTAAAATAGGTCGCATCGTTTTCGGAAGGGATTTTGGCTCCCGAGGCAGATTTTGATGAATATGAGGAGGCTTGCTTTCAGCAGGGCTGTGATTTAGAGCCGCACAGCCCTCCCCTTCCTCGCTCTCACCCCACCATGCCGGCAAGGTCTCCTCTCCGTCCTCTGCTCTCCCTTCAGGTCCACTGCGCTGCCATACTATTTCCTGCTGCTGGGCTCCTATTTTCTCCCTAATCCCTGACTTCCTCCACTCTCTCCAAATAGTTCTCCTCGGCCTCAACTTTATTAACTTAAGCTGTTTATTCTTCTGCCACTAGAAAGTAATTCTGTGCGTTCCCTTTTCTTCTCCTCCCTGTGCCCCTCTACCCCCATCCCCAACCTCGCTGCACGCTGACAAACCATTTGCCCCTTTGCAGAACTGTGCCATTTTTTTGCACTGTGTATTTTATCCCCCCGATGCATTTGGGAGAGACAAGTTGGGGGGGGGGGGAAAGGGGAGATGGCGAGTTCCTGGCAGCTCCCCACAGGAGGATCGTATCTGTTTTTAATTTAGATAGTTAAAAATCGCAGCCCCGCTGGAATCTGGAAGAGGAGCGTGTGTGTGTCTCCGCGTGTGGGGTGGTATAGGCGCGCATTGTTTTTGTCTGCACGGAACTAGGGTGACATGTTTATTGTGTGTGTGCACGCGTGTTGGTTTTGCTCACGTGGAAATGCCGCGGCGCGTTGGCTGTGGCCCGTGAGATGCTGGGGTCTGCGTGACATCCGCCGAGCCTGACGTTTCTCCCCGCGTGGGAAAAGGCCAAGAGAGAGAGAGAGCAGCCCACTGTGATGTCTGCTGAGGGCGACCGGCTCCACCACGCTAAGCTGAAAACCTGCCCTGGGAAAGGCAGCTGAGAGCACAGCACCTCGGGGGCAGATGCAGGACGAGGAGCAGGAGCTGAGCCACGGTCAGGGATTTGGAAACACGAGCACCTGCGCTTAAGGACCTGGAGCCCTGCAGGGAGCGACAGCAGCGTGGGGTAGGCTGGGGTTACACCTTCAAAGGACAGACTAGATGGGCAGCACCGGGACGTGTGCCCAGTCACGGCCAAGGAAAGACAACGAGCAACTGGTTTCTATCCTTACACCTCTCCTCAACAGCAACATCAGAAAGCTCAGTTGTGTTTTGTTCTCCTCAGCCTCAAAACCCGAGGATCCTTACTTCCATGGGCAGTACATACATATATCTATATATTAAAAAGCATATATAGGACTATGAATCCATATATACGCATACCTACGGAGACTTCCATACAGCCCTCCGTGCGTGGGACTGTGGAAACCATGGTGTGAAGGTCCCACGGCAGCCTGGAGGGGAGGCTGGGGTAGTGCCTCTGCCTCTAACACAGCTCACTTCCTCTCCAGATCCCAGCAGATCTGACTTAGTACAGGGGCTTATAAAACTTCCCCTGAAGAATAATTGCAAAATGAAATAAATTGCCCTAAGTGGTGGCCGATAATTCCACTGGGGACGGAGGTTATTAGACAAGCTGGGTAGGTCCTCATCCCCACTCCAACTGGGACGAGCCCTGCCTAAGAAGCAACACAGTCAGAGCGTGTTTTTCGGGGGTGATTAATCGTGTCTTCACCAAAAGAGAACAAAAATCACTGTCTGTCCAGAGCTGCTCTTGGCAACTGACATATCCCAGCAGCCGGGCTCACCCATGAGCAGACAGACAGACAGACACCCACAAGCAGAGCCTGCTCCCAGAGCTTCACCATCCACTCAGTTAAAAAGTTTTCCCGATGGATACAAAGCAGCCTTTCCACAGCCTAGACCCGCCACTCCATATGTTACCCACGGCAGGCGGGGAGCACAGATTATTCACTTCGTTGCTGCTCCTTTGGGATATTTGAAGAATATTCTCACATCTCTCTCACTCTCTAAACTACACAGCGCGGTTCATCCGTCCACTCCTCTCTGGCCACCTCTCGAAAGCTCAGCTCCTTCTCGTCGTTTTTCTCTGAAATGCCGAGGGAACAAATTCCCCGCAGCATTCACCAGCATCTTTTGGCCTCTGCTCAACAGCTGACCCAAAAGGAGATGTTCTTTTGAGATGAAAAAAAAAATAATAATAATAATAAAAAAGAACCCAGCGCATTCCCTCCCCCTTTTCCTCTTCCTCCAAAAAAATAAAATAAAATAATCACACAAGTGATGAAAAATGGGCCATGTGTAAAGAACTGCAGACCCCAGGGGCAGCTCTGGATTGAACTCCCTATTTATACATGGTTTTACATTATTATTTACTACAGTAATCAATGTAAAAACACTGCCTACCCTAGCAACCCCTGTGTCATATGGTGTGTATACATCACCTCTGGGAAGCAGGTCAGCTCTATAAAGAAAATCAGCCATATTTAACGTGAAACTCTGTAGTTTTTACAATGTTTTTAAAAATGTTTTACAACATGTAGAAATGCTTCCATAAAAGCAGACTTATTAATCCCAGTTTTAAGCTGTCTTTTAAAGAGTAGTTTTCTTACACAAATATTTTCCTTGTCTCCCCACTGCTCCTAACCCCCCCATCTTTTAAATAGTGCTGTAATAGAAATGGGGAAGGCAACTCAGCACCATCCACCTTCACAGATCTCCAGTTTCCCCTTAGAAGAGAGGGAGAAAGAGGACAGTTGCCTATCCCAGAGGAGGTATCTCTCCTGGGCACTATCAACCATGAGGTATATCTGCGGGATTTAGTATGTTTTCTTATGCTTATTCCAAAACTGAGAGTCTTTGCACCAAATGCTCTCAACCAAGAGGCCTAAATTATGAACCTAACTAGGCCCCCTTCCCCACCAAGGGAGAGCTAGAGACAACTCAGGTCTCAATGGCCCTCTGGAGATGCCTGTCTCTTATTAATGCTGGAAAGATTCTAGCGCAATTACATGCCTCATTTAGGAATGAAACACCAACCAAGCCTAGGACTTATTCCTGGAGAGGTCTTACTACTTGGTACCCACCACCACTTGTGCCCCAGGAGGGTTGCTCACCACCACCCTGCCCACACTCCCACGACCGCTGGCCCCATGTGGTGAAGTTGAGCTTCCCACCACGGTGCCAAGAGATGCCACGGGTCCAACCCAGCTGTGCAAATAGGACAACATCCACATGCCACGGGTCCAACCTGGGGCTGCTGATAGCAGTGCTTTGGCTCCCAGACACACATTAAATTGCAATTCAGTCCTTCACTCACAGAGAGGAGCAGAGAGATCCCAAGAAGGGCACCAGAAAATTTGGGTGCTGTAGATGTGGCTGCGGTGGTATGAGACCCCCAGGACAGCCCAGCAGCTCCTGGTACATATGTCCTGGGAGGGGGCTCTGATACAGAGCTCAGCACTGCAGCAACAGCCCAGCTGAGCCCCTGGTCCTCCCAGAGCCTGCCCACCCAAGTAAAGCCACACAGACTAACTCCATTTTTTTTCAAGATCATTGTTAAACCTGCCTGGCAACACCTCTGAGGAGCACTACAGATCAGAAAAGTACTTTACGAACGACAACTCTGCTTTAGCCGTGACCAATATATTTTTTTAAAAAATCCCTTGTGTTGGCATTTACAGCTTCCATTAGACAGATAGGCAAAAACTAGCTCCCGGATAAGACAAGCTGCCCTGTCCATCCCCATTTCTATTCCTCATAGCAATTCCCTTTGCATAAAAGATATCTGTTTTACAGATAGCAAAACTGAGACGTGGAGGACTTCTTAATGAGATCATACATTTTGTCTAAATCCTGACAGCCAGCTTTCAAAAGCATCACATCTTCACAAGGAGGACTAGGTGCTGCAGTGTTTCAGTGGTGCTGGTCCCTGCCATCTGGCTAAACCTAATCACACCCACCACCGGCCTCCTCTCTGTAATAAGCTTGACCGCTGCCATGGGGGGATGCTGTTTATCTTTCCCCCTGCCCCGACCCCACTCCGCAGCTTCCCTTGCTGGTCCTTCATTGGACCCAGATTTCCACCCTGCCTGCTGTTTTTCCAGCAGTAGCATTTTGGCTCCTGGCAGGCTGGAGAGATATTTCTGTCGGCAGCTCAGGAATTCCCTTTGTGTCCTTCCCGAGTTTAGGCTCACCTTGATGCTAGTCTCTGACCCCTCTTTAATGCAGAGGAATGTGTGAAAAATTTATTCCCCTTTTCATTAAGAACTCATTTAAATTCACCAAAAGGTGACCTGGCTCCCTCCACTGTGGCTATATTGTTCTCTGCTGAAGCTGTTTCTGACTTAGAGTTCAACAGAAAAGTGAGATCTTGCTTCCACTGATCCAACAGTTTAATTCTTTGGCATCAGTGACGAATAAAACAATGTGGAGACATGTTTGAGGTACATTTCTCATACTCATAAAGAGTCTGACCGGCTACAAGGAAAGGCTGCACGTCCCTGGGTGTAGTGTCCTCCTCTTAGCTGGCTTAATTAGCAACTGTGGTAAGAATGGGAATTTGATTTTCCATTAAAAACTTAGAAAAATGTTTGGTTTGCTTATTTGTTTTTCACAACACACAAAGTAAAAGCCAAACTCATAATTTCTACTCTGGTTTGTTTTGTTTTTTTGACAAGTGAAAAATCGACAATCCTAGACTTTAAGTGTTTTGGGGGCTGATCTGGAAAAGGTGCCAATGCAAATAGTGTTGTCCTTTGTGCAAAACTTATCCAGCTTTTTTTTTTTTTTTTTTTTTTAAATAATAATTTTAAAAAATTTAAAAAATAGGAGAAGATGCTTTTTTTCATCCAAAAAGCACTTTTGGAAATCAAAGCCCAGTTGCCAACTCACTTTAATTCTCAGTCTGATTCTTATTAATGTCCCTCAATCTCCTGCGTACTCAGAGCTGGATGTGTTATAGCAACATGTGTGGCTGTGCCAGGACAGTCTGCAGGCACACTGCGGGGACACACGGAGCTGGATACATTGTGAGAGGCAGCGAAGGTGCTTGCTCAGAGGACCCCATCATCTTCCTCACTGTGAGGGGCAGAGAAGGGTGGCCACCACTCCTAACCGAAGCGAAGGTAAAACAGAGGTAGGGAGGACAATGGACACAGGGTCGCAGTATTCCTCTCTCCACTATTAGGTGAAGGCTCCACCTGGCCAAGACATGTTCACCCATCTACTCAACATCATCCCTCTCCAGTGCATTGACCACATTATGACCGTTTGTCTCTCCCAGCAGAGAGAATGCTGGGCAGGCAGAGACATCCCTGGTGATTCTCCTGCAATATCATGGTTTTAGCTGAAATCACTGCAACCAGACTGACAGATAGCCCTTCCCAGAAAAAATAGAGGAGAGGAAGAGATAAGGAGATTCAGAAGTTTAGAATGAACTAAACTACTTTAATGAAGAAGTTAATATAAAAATTAAAAAAAAAAAATGAAATAGATACAATATATACAAAACCTTATCAAGCTCCCGGGATGACAGTCACGTCACCAGCAGGCACTGGGGAAGTCCCAAACTGAACTCGGAGACAGATGGGAACTGCATTCTAGCTCTGGAGTCAGGAACACACGGATGGGGATCATGGGCAGATGAACAGACAGGGTCCTCTTTGGACATCGGCCATTGCAGGAAGAGCGTTTACCCTTTGATCCCTCAGCTTTTATACTGAGCATGGGGCAGATGGGATGGAATACCCCAGGAAAGTTGGTCAGGTTGGGGTCACCTGTGCTGTCCGTTCCTCCCCACAGGTGGGACCCCTCTATGCTTTTTCTATTTCCAATCTTCCAATGGGGCAAATAACGAAATTAGCTGACCTTGGTTGTTATAGCAGTAAGTATAAGCAAGGGCCTCCCTGCTCACCATCCCTTGGTGCTTTGTGCAAACATCAGTCTTATCATCCTGAGAACGAGCAGAGTTCTCCACAATACGCTGCTGAATTCAGAGAGTTAGAGGAGGCCTAGCTAAAATGTAAAATTCCAGAACACAAAATTGGTTTGGTTTTACTTCAAACCAGGACATGCAAGCACCTTAATTGCAGAAGACCTGCTGATGTCCCCCGGCGAGCTGGGAGAGGCTGGCTACCCAGCTAAGCCACAGCCAGCTGCAGGTTTCCTTATTTGTGTCACTCGTGTATTTGGTTTTCAGAGAGGGGGAGGAAAAGGCCCTAATACAATTTATTTTTTAAATGAATCTATTTAAAACTATGGATGCCGACTTTTCAGTAGTCTTCAGGGGGCTGTTACAAAGGGGCCCTGGTTGAAATCTATCTGAAGGGAGTTAACCACAGCCCTTTGCTCACACATGTGGTATAATGTAGGCTCTTTATTGCTTTTCTTTACTCCCCACACACACACATTTAAGATACGTAAAGTAAAGCTTTTCTAAATATCTTACAAGTGTGTTTGTGTGCACACCGGATTTATGGCAGAAAGGGGAACCTACTTTTGCCCTCAATTAAGGAAGCCTGTGAGCAAGTGGGACTCAACACCAAGCTCTGCACAAAAGCCAGGAGGGAGCTGCTGGATGGTGTAACAGAGCCTAGTGACACCTGGAGATGACAAACACCTTAGTCTTATCAGCAGAATGACTTCACACCCCAAGATTTCAGAAGAAATGAACCCCAGACCCAGGACTCATGCATCTCCTTCCAAAGAGAGAAAAGCCGGTCTGACCCTCCATGACTAAAGATCAATCCTGCAAAAAATGAAGGCTTACATTCCCCTCCTCTTGCTTTTGGGGAGCCAGCTGAGAGGCACAAGCTGGGAGTGTGGTCACCCGAGACTTCCTCTGTGGTCAGAGGACAGAAATCAGCTCCCTCAGGCTCAAGTTTAAGGCCTTAGACCATGCCTGAAACATCTGTTGGAGATGTTTCTTCCTCTTCACTGCCTGTCCAACCTCCTGGGCTCAGGCTGGGTGTTTTCAAGCCCAGCTGCACGTCCTCGTCTCCCCCAGGCACTGCTGCAATTACAGGGCTTTGGGCTGAGTGAGATGAGCCAGACCTCACTTATTACAGCCAAGGTCCATGCACCAGGAAAGGAATATTTGAACCAACTACCATGGCACATAAGACAAATGTAGGTGTCAACCATGACATCTGTGTTCAAGAGTGATAAGTAGCTTGGGACACCAACTGCTTGGTGATGCCACATCCTGGCTCCTTAACCACAGGGAAGAGACAGAGAACTGTGCTTCAGTCACCTAATAGTGGCTCCTGGTTCTTACACCTACTTCTCTCACTTGACCATCATGAGCAGCCAGATTCAGGATCACTAGATAGATCAGCTGAACAGCTCCTCTCTGTCACACCAGGTGCCCCTGAGACACTGTCTTAGATACTCTTTATCCACCCTCACCTTAGTGTCAAGATTTGCACTGGTTTTCAACAGCAGCCTTTTCAGATGCCTGGAGATGTCATGCATTGAGTGTTGTCACAAAGGGACAGAACCTCATCTGGTGTAGATCAGCTCCAGCCAACTCAAGTTGAAGACCCAAAGTTGGTATACTAATGTTAAGAATACACAAATTGCAAATCCAACCCCAGTTTTAACCTTGTGGGTGTTTTGGAGCCCTGGTTTGCTGCACTAATGTGCTTTTACCGTTGTTTTTTCCCTGGCATGCATGTTATATTAGCTCACATGCACACGCGCACCCTGTATACACAGAAAGTCTATAAAACAGGGCACTCGTATAATTTTAAAATAGACAAATCAGTTTAAAGCATTAAAGCAAATCTGGTAAAAGAAAATCTCTCCTGGGTTGACATTCTGTTTGCCAAGTTTTAGCTTGGAATGAATTTTTATGACCAAGTTATAAACCCTCGAAAATAGAGGTTTATAATGGAAATCTTGACAAATCCTTAACACAGGCCCCATTGTAACATATTCTGTACATATCCCATTGATCTATGGTAATAACAAGTTTTATATAAAACATTTTAACCATGGGAGCGACGTGGTTATCTTCAGGCTTCCAAAAATATTTTTCAAATAAATAGGTGGCTTTTTCAATTGGGAAAAATCAAGGGATTGAGCATTGAAAATGACATCTAAATATTCATCTGGATTTTTAAAATAAATAAATAAAAAGAAAAAGAAAAAAATCACAATAATTCACAACCCAGGATGTTTCTTTGGTTGAAAAGGAGTCACTGACTAAGCAGCAATTCTGCTCTGATATAACTCTCAAAGCAGGATGAGGTATTAGCCATGAGCAACAGAAATTACTTTCCTAGAGGATTAGCTGTAGGCCTGGAACAATAAGCAACTTAAAAAGCAAGCTGTTCCCTGAGCAGGCATCTTGATAAAATTGGGATACAAAGGATTTGCATGCTAGGCTCCAAAAACCTCCTTCTCTCCCACAAGACACCCATTGCCTTTGCCCTGGCAGGTCCCCACCACTGCCCTGTCTTGGGCTTAAACCTAGGTTTGGGCTACCTGGCATGTCTACCCCAGGTACCGCACGCTTTCAGCTCTGCTGAGGCCAGGGACATGGTGCCGTATGGATAAGGGGTAGCCAGCCCCGTGCATTTTCTCCTTCCCTTGGTGTTGCAGAGCTGGTGATGGTTGCTTCAGCAATGGGACCAGGTAAGGAGCATGAGAGGTGCCTTTCCCCAACACCTTCAACCCTCAAACCTGTGGACCACCACACCTCATCCTGGACCCACAAACCACAAAGCACCCCCCTAGACTCTAAAACATGGGTATCTTAGATGGGCTACCTCTCTAGGAGGGAAGAAAGGCAAACATGAATTTTCAAGGCAATTATATCTGCAAAAGTACTTTAGTCCATTAATTAGTGAATGCTGAGGCTGCGGGTACATCAATCCAAGAAAAAATAAACTACTTTCTTTTGTTTTCTGCTGCTGTTAAAAGCTCTCTCTCTCTTCTGAGATATTTTTAAACCATGAATTTTCCTAATATCTGAAAAATTTGCAGTCCTCACTATTTAGTCTTGCCCTGCTGTTACCAAATAAAGAGGTTCAGGTTCACAGATGGGAAACTGAGGCACATTAACTATGAGGAACTAGAGGTATTACGGGCTTTTTTGAAGATACTCAGATATTGAACTGGACATGCAATCAAGATGCCAAGAGCTTTTTGTGAACTGGAGTGCAAAGGGAGGAAGTATATAATGTGGAGGTTTTTTTCTAACTGAGTTTTCTAGGCTCTATTGTGAATCAATTTAAGAAGGCACCTTCATGAGATGATTCAGACCATCCTAGAAACAGTCAAGATGAAACACTGTCCAGACATACTTGTCTCTCTTTCCCTGATTACAGAGGGAACCTAAATTAGCAACGCTGGTAAGTGCCCCAAAGAGAGTGAGAGTGGCTTGTCTTGACAAAGCAAGAATTTAGACATGCACTTCTGTTGCCCAAGGAACTACCTCGTTCACATCCAACCGAAGGGCAAAGATGGGTATTTTGAGTGTGCATAAATGCACACGTGAAATAAAGCTGCTTCTGTGCAAACAGATGCACATGCGCCCAGAGAAGTACAGTTGCTGAGAGCCTGATTTGTTCCCACTGATAAAAGCTGTTTCCTCTTCATGCAATCATCCCAGAGCATAGGCCTGAATTCCTGCACTTGCATCCAAGGGAGAGAGCCATTTCCATCTCTGATGCATTCCTCGTACTTCCATTGAAACCGATTACTACGCTGCCGCTTTAGCATGAACATAAATTTTTCCAACTTAACATGTTGCTTTAGGACTCGGTTCCACTCGACAGTAGACTTCCATATGTGCTGTAATGTTTGTGTTTCTAAGCAATGCCTCGGTAACCACATCAGGGTTGCCGAAAGACGAAAACGAAAAGCCTGCTTTTTAATTTTCTTTTTCTGGCCATCTCAGTTGGAAACTCAAAGTAAAAGAAGGTGGTCCAGCTTCCCCAAAAGAAATGTAGCCCATAGACTTACATTCGGTGTGTGCTGTTAACACACACCAAAAACATTTTGGTGGCAGGCATCTATTTCAGAAAAAAAATAAATAAATACACTTCAGTAGGATTAGGCTGGGAGAAAAAAAATGTTAATTTGCTGACATGTGAGAGGCATAACAAAATATCTTGTCCTTGTGGAAAATACCAGCAGGTGTTGTCTAGGGACATTTTTTTTTCTTTTTAAATGCCAGAGTGTTTCCACACACGCAGTTCTGGCAGCATCCTTTTGCATATTTTGTTGAACAATTGACAAATTAGCTGCATAAACTTGCATGAATTCCATTCCCCAGCTATTCATGAGCAAGCAACAGTTTATTCAGATGCCTTGATCAGAGAGGATAATAGCTTTGCTTTTCCTCCACAAATCCCACCCCCTCCCCCTTTTTTTTTTTTAAAGGGCAAGATCTAAATCTCATTGTAGTCTATGGAGAGATGCAGAGGTTTTAGGATCATTATGAAAATCTGGTCTGACACATACTATAGAATTTCACTCCTCTGCTCCTGTAGCGAGCCCTACTATTTATGCTCGACTGAAGACCAGCCCCATTATTTTGCCAGGCTTTGAGAATCAAGCATTTATGCCTTAGTTCTAGAAAGCATTTAAACACATGCTTAAGTCCCTCCCTAGTCAATAAAAGCACTTAAACACATACTTTGTTCCTGCTGAAGTCAACTGGATGTTGACACAGCAAGTAGCTTGCTGAGTAGAACAGGCTGCTAATGGGGAGCCTCAGTGAATTGCATTACTGTACTTTGGAGCTTAGAATTGGGAATGCATTTCTTCCTTTTTGTAGCAACCAAATGATGGGCTTTCCATCCCATCTGACTTTCGAGGATGTTAAGATTTGTCTTGCCTGGAGCTGGGGTGCAAAGTCAAATATATATATATATATGTAGACATTTTTAACAAAGCACAAATGTTCCTAAAGATTTTGCTTTACTTTTTTAACAGTCTGCCTCAGCCAGGCCAGAGCAAGCCTTTTCAATGCTCCTGTTCAGCTCCTGTTGGGAAATATTTATATGTAATGCAGTCCATGCCAGTGCCAAAGGACCACTTTCCCCCCAGCCCTCCCCACCACAGAGGCACAAAACTGACCTTGGCAAAGGGCACCCAAACTCCCGTGACATCTGCTTCCACAGCACTAAACTGCTCCAGTGGAAAATATCCCCCCTGGTCTCCTCTATGTCAAACCGTGGTCATCTCCCTATCAAGCAGACCACCCTAAAGCAAAGCTCCAGCTCTTTGCCCCGCTGCACCCACGGAGGCTCCCCCAGCCCCAGAGCTGCCTCCCACCGCATGGACTCAGCTCCTCTGTGCCTTGGTGAGGCTGTGGGATGTGCTGGCCGCTTCTGCTTCTCCTCCTCCCCAGTTAGAAATTTATTCTAACCTCAGTGAAGTGGTTTGGGGCACTTCAGAACCAGTTACAGCTCATTAGAGGCTGAGCTGGGTTGATGGGAGCAAGGAAAACTACTACATGCCAGGTTTCGTGGCATTTTGATCGCCCCTGATGGCACCTGGATTCAAGGGGTCAGCAAGACCCCTGGGAAAGAGCCTAAAAAGGAGCCGACAGTGGTTTTTTCCTGGTGCACAGCAACTGTGAGGCTTCCCCTTTGAAGCCCAGCACTGACAGTCCAAAGCCCAAGCGATGCTCCCTTGCCCCGACACCATTGGGGAGTGGGCTCTGTGTCCCACCTCCCCAGCGCCCACGTCTCGGGTGAGCGGGGATCCCTCTGCCCACGCCACGGGACAAAGTCCCATAGAAATGGAAGTTACTATAATTATAGCTTGCCTGAACATATGGTTTCAAGGATCTTTCGGCGTGTAAAATGCATGAATATGCATCATAACTAGATGTCACCGCTTAAGTTACATAATCCTGAACAAACATATATTTAAGAAGGACCGACATCCTCTGTTTTTAAGGGGCTTTAGCAGTGATTAATTCTCTGAGCTTATTAATCACAACATGTGTTAGTGTTTGATAAATTGCCCAAAAGTTGCATTAGCTAATAAGTGTAAGAACAAAACGAAATAGTTTCATCTGTTTTTATAATAAGACAAAGAGCATCATGGGAGCATACACGGTGGTCATGAATAAAAGAGAAACATTCATTTATGATAATTGGTTTCAGCTCCCCGTTTGGCTGGTTCTTGTGACCTAAATGTATCCAGTTGTTTCCTTTCTTTCCCGTTGGTTTTTGGGTCACTCCTAATGGTTTAATTCAACAAAAAATGTCTACCATTTCCTGTAACCTCTGTCTTTTTTCATTCCTCCTTCCAAAATGTTTTTTTCTGTGCAGCATCTAGAGAAATCTCTCTCTCTCTCTCTGCTTCCTTCCAAGTGAACAAAGTCAATATTGTTGACAGAGAAAAGGTTTAACTCCAGGCAAAAGGGAAAAAAAAAGTAATAGTCATTTATTTGTCTCCACTTTTGAGTTCACAAGGGTTTTTTGTTTGATCCTGGCGGTCAAGACTTTGACACGGAACATGCCCCCTCTGACCATGAACAATTTATGGAGGGAGAAAGAGACAAAAATCCTCATTCATGTTTAAGAAAGCAAAGGAAATGGCTGTAGATTAATATTTGTGCATTTGTAGCAAAATTTGTGATAGGTCTGTAACACATTCAACCACCCTGGTTGAGAAACACAAGAGGCAAAACTCAGCCCTGGAGAGTTGAGTTTTGTTACTCTTGGACACCTTTCAAAACATCAGCCCTCATTCTGCTTTTCTTAGGGCGTTTTTTTCTTCCAGCAGAGAGTGAAAAATATTGTATGGCACTTGCAAGGAGGGGGCGCGCGCGCTGGCAAGTTCACCTTGAAGCACAAGTGGGGGCTGCTTGCCATGGTCCTTCCATGGGCCTGATGCTCCCTGAACGTCACAAAGGGGTTTTACCTCTCCCATTTTTGTTCTGCTCAAAGCGACAAGTAATGAATTTTCTAGCACGAGGTCCTGAGATCAAGCTGGTGGGAGATGCGGTGCAGTGCAGTACTGGGATGCCAGAAGGCTGTTAGCACTCCGTAGAGATAGCCTAACGTGTGCCATCAGGAGTCCCTGTTCCCAGTTACATTCACCACATTAAAACTATTTGGGCTGCAATTCTCCTTTGCCAGGTGTCTGCCTCCAGCAGAATTTTCTAGGAAATTACAAGGAGGGTGGGAGAGGGGAAGGCCTGGCGGTTTTCCAACACAAGATTAGAGAAAAGTGCTTAGTCGATGTAAAAACAAATTCTAACAATTTTTTTTTTTTTGGAAACTCTCTCACGCCTCCATCCTCTGGAAAGGGGACTGGAAATTTGGTGTCACCCTGGGAACAGGGATGTGCCTTTTGCATCCAAATTTGGCAAAGTGAAAAGCCTTTGAAAACATCCCACTGAAGATTTATTACCTTTGGGAGAGAAACCTCTACAGATTCTGCCTGCCTTGATCTCACTCCATTTTGGGGCTTCTGGGGCTTGCTCAGGACTTTCCTTGCTATGACTCCTTTCTTGGCTGCTGGACACGGCTGTGGCTTCGGGCACAAGAAGAGAGAGCCAGAAAGCCATCCCTGTCGTTTCAGCCCCTGGACTCCCCCCATAGTCCCTCACTCCCCAAATCACACAAAGAGAAAAGCAACAGAAACACAAAGCACAACAGGGGAAGGACTAGGGAAAAGCCAGAAGCAAAAACCTGGGGGAGAGACTGAGCCTCGGGGGACACTTGCTACAACATCAGGGAACTGGGACGAGGCAGAAAAATGAGAAAAGATGGTCTGTCAATGACAGGTAATAAAAGCATAGATAGATAAAACATATGCACAAGGAAGTGATGAAGGTCACAGATATGCCCTTAATTCTCATGTTTCAAGGCCTCTGAGTTTCAGCCTTAAATTTCTTATGTATAACAGTTTGTGCCTGTTAGTATTTCTGGAGCATCCAGAGCTCTCCACCAGAGCAGGACACCAAACAGCAAAGCATGTGGCTGCTACATCAACCACCCACTGAAACAGCTGACAGGCTAAAAAGATACAACAGGAAAATATAAAGAGAGGGAAGAGACAGCTGGACTAGAAAACGGCATAATTTTGAGTATGTTGAAGGTACACACGAGGTGTAGTGAACTGAAAGTCATAAATTAAAGTCTGCTCTCTAAACTCTCACACTGCTGTTGTCCAGACACCCTCTGGATGGAAATCAGTTCCCCACAAAATCATGAGTGTGGCAAAAATACTCATATGATTTTATCCATGTGATATCTTGGAAATTTTTAGCCCTCAAAAATCATTGCTCCTTGCAAATTTCAGCAGCAGAAATTCTAGTTTTCTGTTACTGAAATCTGTCCTTGCCCATTGGATTGTACACCTCAGAGGCTGAGGCTTTCAGAAAAGAAATCCAACCTGGAGAAACTCCATCTAAAATCATGGGCATCACCAACACTTCATAAAGTGGCAGTACTCATTCCTAAGTATGCAAGAGAGGTCAAGAGCCTAAATGGGTTCCAGACATGATAGGGCACACTCAGAGAGGACAGCTCTATCTGCAGCTAGTTTAATACAGAGGACAAATCCTTGGACAAATTGCATCATGAGCAATTGCCAGAAGATGTTCTAGGGAAGAGTTCATGCTATATTTGCCCTATTCCTTGGGATGCATTAAATGCTGGCAACATGGACATCTCCATCAGGACAGTTTTCCTTCTCTCTACAGGTGCTACCAATAGTGGAGCTCCAAGTCACACCCTGGGTCTGAGGTGACCAACCCATAGCTCAGGGGAATCACAGCTCACATGTGCTGTTCTCCAAGGGTCATGCAAGGACTCTCCTGACTGCAAGGGAGGAACTGCCACTACTTTCCTGAAATGGTCCCCCCTTGGCTGCTCTCATTTGGAGATGTATTTTACTCAACACAGCCATGGGCTGGATTCCCCATATCATTCGCAGCATCACCCACCACAGATACAGCCTCAGAGAATTTGGCTGCAAACTCAAGGTATCTCGCCTATGAGAACAGCAAAGCTCATGACTGCAGGCAAAATAGCACGTGGAAGGGCCAGAAAACTCCTTTCACGTCAGAAAATTAATACCCACTGTCTAGACAAGAGATCAGGAATTATCTTAAATTCCAAGCAGTGATAATTGACCAAAGGGAAGGGGAAAAATGAGAAAGGCTTTATTAACAAAGAGGACGATTCTTTTGGAGTTATGTATTCTCTCACCAATAAGAGGAAACAATATGATTTCACTGTCATAATGCTGCTAAAGGCTCCTTGCAGCAGGTTTTCTTCCTAGATCTGCACTTTTCTATAGCGGAAAACCCATGTTTTCTATCACATACACTCCCAGTGCCAAAACTTTCAAAGGAGACAGGCTTGTTACTGCACAAGACACCTGCTTTGTGTCTACTTGCATTAGTCATGACCGAAAACGTGATTTAAGGGAACTGCATATCTTCTTAAAACATGACAGGCGTTAAAATGTTATTGCATCCTCTCAACAGCTTCAGAAAACTGTTTTTCTCCACCCTTTTAAGCCAGGGGAACTGGTAAAGCCAACTCCTACACCAGGATAACCACAGAAAACCAACTACACCATGGACTTTCAGATAGAACGATCCAAATAGCTTTGTGAGAAAAACTAGCATGTTACTGAATATTCAAACACTCCGTGCATGAGTTTTAACATTCAAAATACCTCTGCGCAATATTAGAAGATTTTCCAGAAATCTCCAAAATTATATACCATAATCTCTTGACATACCTAGTTTTGCTTCTAAACATTTTTGGGGACAAGTGCCCACGGAGGTGAAGTCCTTCCCTCCCCCATCACTCGTAATGATGGTAAAACATCAGTGTGAGTCTCTGTTTTTCTCTCCTTTGCCTTACACCTGTCCTCATCCTCCTCCACAGTCACAGCTCCAGGGTGCTGGAAGATGCTTTGCCACAAACCCAGCTGACAAACACCAAACAGACAGCTCAACTGGTTTTTAATTTGAATTTTCTGGTGAATGGCATTTGAAAAAACTCTGAGAATTCTGTTTTTGTGAAAAAATCACACAACTAGGAACTGGGCACAGAGAGTAGCAAGATTCACATTTTTCTGTAATAAAATTCACACTATTTAGTAACAATATTCAGCAAAGTCAATATTCAGTAACAGAAGCATTTGATAGGACAAATGCATCTTTAGCTTCTTTTGGAGGCTGCAGGTTAATTGAGTTCCTGTGTCAAAGACTGTGGAAATCTCACAGGGTGCTTTTTGTTTTCAAATCTGCCTGACAACAGTATCTGCAGTTACTCCAGAAATACAAAGACATACCTGTAGCAATACCCTCTGGTTCAGCACACTCCAATTATCTCGATAACACTTCGAGGTGATCTGCAATCCTACGCAAACACAGGCCTGACAGCCAGCTTTGCGTTACGCAGCATCTCTGCTCCCTGTTTCAGACGAGCACCTCTTACTCTCAAGGGGGGCTGTTACACCTCTCCCAGCTGCACAGAGGTCCCACAGAGCTGCTGAGGTGTGGATTTAGCTGTGAGAAGTGACTGGCTCTAAATCTTATCAAATTACTTCAATTGCCTGAATTAAGCGGCTTCCTTACATCCCCAAATATCCCCAATTAACGACGTAGCTCCACAAGTCCAGGATTTTCCATCTTCAGAGATGCTGGTACAAGCCTTTCTACCCGACCATGAAATAAAAATGCTCCCTGCTTCCTGAGGGACAAAGATTTAGATCTTTGTAAATAAGACATGGGTTTCTATCTGCACAGGGCTCTGCACAGTAACTCACATCTTCAACTTTATAAACATTAACAATGAGCGTGACAACAGCTGTGCCACTTTTCGGCGTCATTCCACCCAGCCACGTGCTTTTGCAGTGGTTCCATTTCATTATATCCTTGCATATGTTTTCTCCCGTTTTGCTCACTCTTACAGCAAATCAAAGCTACTTTTAATCTTAAAATATATATATATCTCCAAAAAAAACCAAAAAACACAAACAAGTGACTCTTGCATTAAATTATGAACACTTTATATCATATTATTTTTGTATTCCCCATTTAATGACCTGGGCAGTTCACTGAGGGGCACAGCGTGTCAGTCTGTCTGCAACATGTTGGGATTTACACATGGTTTTGTACGTGAGATCAGGAATTGCTCGCCTTGCAAGCTATGTGGACGATGTGCCTCTCACTACGACAGGGTGAGAGATGACCTGCCCTGTCCCCAGCTGGAGGCTGCTCCAGGGACAGGTTTCCTTCCTTCTACTGGGGGGCTGAGGCTTCTTTCACAGATGACAAACGCCAAGTTGGGGTGGCTCACCTGATGTCTCCAAGCCCACCATCAGGTTGTGGCTGTCACAACCCTGTGAAGAGGTGGTGGAGAGAAGCTCTGCCAAAAGGCAGAGTGGCAGGATTTACAAAATATTTACTGGACAAGGAAATAACTCCCAGAAGCAGTTCTTGCAGCCACAGTAGGGTCTGCTCTAGCAGGGCACAGGAGAAAGAAGTGTCACTGCAAAGTGCCCTCACAAAGGTGTCGCTTTGGCAAGAGGAAGTCCTGCAGTGGGTTGCTCTGCTGGCACTGCAACCCTTCACAGGCCATTGGGAAAAAACCCCCCACATTTGTAGAAAGGAAGATTAAAAAACACGCAACATTTAGGGAAAAGCTCGCCCTCCCTTCAAGGTGGCTTTGGATCATGGCGCAGAGCTAGAGCTTACCTAGGCTGGCAAATAGTTTAACAGGACAATTTTACAGGGCCAGCTTCCAGGTCAGGCTCTCACGAGCCTGTGAAGTGCCTGGACGCGATGCCAGCAAGTACCAGCATCTCTTCATGTTCCCTTCTCTCGCCCTCCCCCTCCTTCTTGCTGCAGGGAGCCCTTTGTAGGATCAGGGATGCCCCAGCTTCACACTCAGTACCTGCATTTCAGGCCCGGGGTGGATCTACAGGAGGAACCCAGCATCCCCAGCCAGCTGCAGGTGCAGCACTGGCTCAACCTAGACACGGGGTCAGAACAGAGAACACAACGCTGGCCCGGGGTCTTCACAAGTTTTGTTTTAAAGGTCTGCAGTTTTTCACACGTCGGTCCAGCCAGGCAGGCAGCAATGCCAAAAGATGATGTGCAAACTCCTTTTGCCTGCTCTAATGGAGAAACTGGGATGAGCACAGTGTGGGCTAACAGACTGCCCCAGGGTCTGAGAG
Source organism: Scolopax mira (assembly GCA_004320125.1). Taxonomy (NCBI): domain Eukaryota; kingdom Metazoa; phylum Chordata; class Aves; order Charadriiformes; family Scolopacidae; genus Scolopax; species Scolopax mira. The sequence continues at coordinate 215,644 of BJBW01000505.1, read as the reverse complement.
GGAAAGGGCAAGAGACAGAGGTGATATCCCAGAAATGGTGTTTTCACCATCCTACCAACCTCAGGTCAGACTTAAAACCATGATCTAAAGACTAATGATAAAGCAAAAGCCTCTGCCAAAAATACAGGCAGGACATTCCTGCCAGAATATATGTTAAAGAAAGACACACAATTATTTTTTAGAGTTGCTGGCACAGTACTCTCAGGAAACCTTTCCCTTTAAACACTAAAATTAAACAAACACATGAAACGCAGGGAGAAATGTAATTACTTTATAGCTTGACTTTGGTCTATTGCCTCGGGTATCCAGTTCCTCTTCTTACTGATGTGGAAACTCAAATTCTCCCCTAACAGTGTCATTAATTCCTTGGCCTGAGGAGCCCAGATTTCCTGCTGCATTTTGCATCAGGAAATCCCAGCTGCCCGCACCTTGCTCTGAAAATGGCTCTGCAGGTGAGAAAGGAACCCCTGCCCCGCTCCCAGCACAGTGAGGGGGCAGGAGGGCTCCCCTCTCTCCCCCCGCCCTCTCCCAGGAAGGGGGATGATTAAAAGAATTGGGTCGACAAAAAAAAAAAAAAAAACCAACAATTAAAGACCCAGGCAAGGATCTAGCTCCTCTGACCTCGAGCCCTCCCAAAACTCTCCTCGCCTGCCAAAAAAAATGACAAAGGGTGTCTATTTCTGCTTGCCTCTTTCCTAAGAAAAACACCTTCCCCTCTCCTTCCTCATCCCCCCCATGGCTCTCCTCCCTGCACGCAGTTGGGGCTGGCTAAGGTTGGCGTTAAATGAGCACCCAGCCCTAAAAACCACCCAGGACACCATCCAAGGCTGCCAGAGGCTGTCAAGAGACTCCCACTGACGTGGGTGAGCGTGGGTGCCTCCCACGCACCGCTCGCCCTGGGATCAAAACCAGATTTTAGTGCTCTGTAGAGAAAGCAAATGGGTTTGGGGGAGCGCGGGGGGCCCCATGGGAGGAGAAGCATCTCGCCTGGGCTTACCTTCCCGCTGCCCTGCCTTCTGGGATGCTGACGAAATCCTCACCGTCCTGTGCCAGCCTGACCAGGCAGCCGCCCTAGCTCCTTCCCCGCGTCCCAAACAAAGGCTTTCTTGGGCACCGTGCAGAACCTCCCAGCTCTTTTCAGAGAGAAATCTTTAGAGGTCGGTCCTGGGAGCAGACCGGTAGCAGCCTGCCCTTTGTAAGCTGTCATGTAATTTAGGAGGAACCAAGACAAGGCTCTGTGAGTATATATACCCCGGTGACACACACGCTCACACGGAATGTGCCTGGCATCTGAAGCAGCCGATGCTGGATTTATCCCTTCCCTTTTTGCCAGTGACTGACATAAGTGCCGGGAACTCTTGGTGGAAAACTGCTTATGAGCTTTGGGACTGATCCAAACCCCACTGAAGACAAAGGAAAGGCTCGCGATTGCCTCGGAGCTGGCTTCGGATCAGTCCCATTATCTGCGCCCGGAGAGCAGTGCACAAACAAAGCCGGCGAGGGCTGGGGCATGGTAAAGCCTGTGCCCGGAGGCCCGTCTCATCTGAGGAACAGAGAAACAGAGAGGCACATCTGAGCTTTCCTTGAAACATCATTCCAGAGACCTCCTAGGAGGGGGCGAGCCTCGGGGCCTGCACGTGGTCACATCCAGCAGCCCTCACTCCTGGGTGGAGATGTCCTGCTCGGGAGCTGGCACCCAGATTTCTCTGCCTGGCATCTGTGTCAGCCATAGAAAACCTTCAGAGCCAGACCCACATCCAGATTTAAATCGTGCAAATCACCCACCTCGCAGGCTGAGCCTACTTTTATCCATAAAACATCATCCGTTTGGATATTCCAACAATGAGCACAAGTCTCAAAGGACACAGGGGTCCCCATGAAGCAATTTATATTCCGTAAGACCCCTAAAGAGTTACATTCGCAGACTCCCTCCCACCTAAAACCCACAAAACCATTTGTTTTGTCAACAATTAAGCAGCAATTTGCATTCTTCCTGAGTAAGAGGCAGCCTGCAGGACTGAAAAATGGTTTGACACTGTTTCATTCCACTTCTCCTGGCAGCACTACCTTTCTCCTCATTTACAAAAAAAAAAAAAAAAAAAAGCTGAAAAAATAAATTGTTAAGTCATGCTTTTTCTATTTTAAGGCATTCGTTGTAACTATTCAAGGCTTTTTTTCCCACGGGGAGAAAAAATGAGAACCATGAATCACACCAAACTTACCTAAGCAAAGTGCAAAACAATTCTCTATCCTGGGATTACAGAGTTGCAGGTTCCTGACCCTTACTTTGTAGAGTTTAGGCTACACAACGTTTGTAGCAGTAAACCCATTTCCATCAGAGATAAGGGTTTTTTTTAACCAATATCCTTCTGCTCATGACCACCCTAAGTGTGGATACCATTACACCACACCATGACAATTCTGCTTGGGAAACCGGTAAAAAGCTTCCTTGCACTTCAAGTTTGAAGGCACGTTTGAATTCCTGCATTTTAACAGACTACCACATGTCAAGTGAATGACAATAAACAGCAGTCCATGTGTCCTTCAGATGAGATGAGCCAAAATGACTTGCCCTCAGCTCATTTTTACTGAGGTTGAAGCTGTGGTCTGGTTTGTGTCTGAGGATGGGCTCAGACCCTGCATGCCAGTACCTGGGCTCAGCAGTGGGTGGGAAGGTGTGAGGATGCTCTGACCTGCCTTGGAGCTCACCCCAAACAGTGCTAGCCTAAGAAAGGCTGGCACAGCTTAAACTATGGCTCAGATACCCCAAAGGGGGCAACTCCAGGGAGCAGAGCAGCCCCTACAAGTTTCAAAGCCTGTTGAGGTTAATGTGATGCCAAACTCTGAAAATCGCAGCTGGTGTTGAGGGTCAGGAACCCCTGAGCTTGAAACACACAATGCTAAGTTTATTTTTCAATCCTGGCCTGAACAACAGCCTTGCAAAAGCGTAAGGCTCTAGGATTTCCCACCCCTCATCCAAAGAAGTAGGGAGAGAAAGTGGGGATTTAAAGGGAAATAAGTTAAACCTCGTAGCATGCAAAATGAATTCCCTAACCAGAAGGGTCTTGCCACATCCTCAGGATGGTGTCACAGCTTGAAAACATGCCTTGTTTTCTAAGCTCATTTATTTGCTAGAAAAACTCAGCAACTAAAGTATGTCTTAAAGAAATCCCTAGAAAGGCATCTGCAAACAGTTGCACTGAAACTTCAATTGCTGCTGAACGTAATTCACGGCAGAGTGAAACCCTGGAATCTCTGTGAGCGTGGGGTACAAATAGCTCAAGGAGGTGTTTGGTACGAAGGAAATGGTGATGCTTCTTCCATTTCCCATGAATATCATATGCACAGCTCCAGCCATATGTTGTGTTGAATCTGCCACATTCTTCGGTGGTGGGCACAGATGTGGACAGATCTGACAGATCAGGGTCTTAGGGTCACACAGGAGTAAATTGGGGGCAGATGATTTGAGAGTCACAGCTTATTTTTAGCAAAAAAAAAGGGGGGAAAAAGATTGCTAAGAATCATTTCTACCATGTGTCCGAACAAGAAAAGCATTTATCTCACAAAAAAACAAAGAGGTCTTCTCAAATAAGGAGCTGGTTTTCAGAAGCTAACAAAGATTTTTCTATGCACTCTATAGATCACAGGTGCTGCAGAAAAGCATAGATATCGCCGTGTATTGACATGCTTCATTAACAGGTATTATTTTCAAACTGTCTCCAACAATGCTCCATCTTTGCAAGCACACAAATAACTTTTGGTTTGACAAATAACCAAGGTTTCTCCCCACTTGCCGAACTTAAGGTGTTCTCTGTCAGTTCCTCTGATTAGCACTATTTGGCTTACATGCAATAAAAGACATTGAGAAAATGGAAAACCCTTTCCCAAGAATATAATCGCTACTGGAAAATGGGACCAAAAAAAATTCTGTGCTAATTCAAACCCTTTAGATCACCAAAATACAACCAAAATGTAGCAGACGCACCTCTGCACATCGATTATTTACGTTCATAAGAGCATATTACACACACACCCCTTCTCTCTGCCTCCTGCTGTGCAAAGTTTAACAGCAGAGAGTGAGGATGAAGTATCACATTACTTCATTAGTCCCACAAACTGCACCACTGAACATTTACTGGTACGCTCTGAGGCTCTGCAAAACTAAGGCAGAATTCAAACTCAAACAGCATTTGCCAAAGAAACACAAGGTGAGTTTTATAACACCGCCCGCCACGGTGCTGGGACCTCCCTTTCCAAGGCTGCTTTGAGAAGGAAAACAGAAGAAAACCCTGGTCCAACCGGGATGGCGAGGACAAGTTGCCAATGGCAGGAGTGTCCTGGCCAACCTTCACATCTGAGCCTTTGCGTTTTGGTCGTGCCCAGCTATTTACAGAGGATTCTTCCAGGCCATCAGCTCAAATTACTGATGGCCAGCCTGGGACACTTTTATTTGCATCAGGTAGAAGCTTACCCTGGGAAGAATCACGGATATGAGCATCCCAACCCAGGCCCCAGACGCATTGGAAATGGCTCAGAGAACAATGTCACCCCTTTGCTCGCCGAGGCGGGGGCTCTCCTGGGCCCAGGTAGACACCTCTTGAAAGAGTAGCTGGAGCTTTTCCATCTCCTCTTACGAGTCACTGAGGAGTTGTAGGCACGATCAGTCATAGTTTTATTTTTCCTAGGCTTTTATGTCTGTTTGGCTGAAAGTAAGAACCCTGGGTTGGTACAACCTAAACTCCACCAATGTCCCTGTGCCTAGAAGCTTCTCACAGGCTGCTTCTGGGTCTTCAGAGGGGTCACACCAACTGGCAGAAGGGTTCAGATGGGATTTAAGCTGTGTGATGCTGGGCCAAAACTTTATGAAGTGTAGCTTAGTGATTAACTTGTTGGAATAGGGATCAGAAAGCCCAGCTTATTAGGTGAATATAGACATTTCAGTCCAGCCATCAAAGTTCTGGGCAAGAATCATGTCACTTAAATCTTTTTGCCAGATGTCTGAGATCCACAGTGCTGAGAAGGGTGGCAGGAAGGTGAAGAGGATGGTATTTGGCTGCTCCCCTGCCTTGGGATCTGCTTGAGCTCATCAGAGGTGGGTTTTGCTGAAACACCCAACACCAAGCAGAACTCTGGCTGGGGAAGCCAGACAGAAGATGGGATTCTACAGGAGCTGCAGTCACTTCAAACTAGCTTTTCTTTTCTGTGGAATTTGTTTTCAGCTGGGCCAGATCCCTGACCTGGGCAAGAACTGAAGTTTTCATATACAAGGCAGGGGACTGGAGCAGATACACAGTGAGAAAAAAAGGTAGGACCACCACGTCCACAGGAAATACGAGTTTATGCCAGATTAACCCAATCACTGAACCTGCATTTATCTCTGTAACTTGGTGATTCAGAGCAACTCCCATTAGGCCAACAGACAACCAGAGGATGGACATTTACAACCTCTGGGGATGTTTATCCCACTCAGGGAGCGCAGTGACAGGGCCCTTGTGGGTCAGAGCAGTACCATCAGCTAATGGCAGAGTGAGACGCAGCAATGGGCAACGTGGAGGCTACAGAGATGTGCCAGGCTGCCACAGCTCTGGGGACAAACCTAGCAAGCCGGGAATCTGTGGATTCCTTCCATCCCTCGCAGAGTTGAGTTGCTTCCCCAGGAACTAGAAGTTCAACTCAAGCTAAGATTTGGGAGGAAAGTTGTTCTTTATTGGTGGTTTACTCCCTGACCACTGGTTTCTATCACTTCTGTCTTATTTTGCAGCACATCAAGCAAACTTCCCCTAAAGACTTGTGTATCAATGATTTTTTTTCCTCTACTGGAAAAACAGACTACCAGCCTTAAAATGCATCCCCTGCTGGCAGAAGAAGAGAGGTAACATTTTACACACCCTGACTGCCCCCCATATGTTTGTGCCTGATCACTTCTGTACATGTGCAAATAGCACTGCAAACATATAGAATCATAGAATGGTCTGGGCTGGAAGAGACCTCCAAAAGTCATCTTCCCCGGAGTCAGCAGAGACACTCCCAACTAGACCAGGTTGCCCAGGGCCTCATTGAGCCTCACCTTGAATGTCTCCAGGGAAAGAGCCTCAACCACCTCCCTGGGCAACCTGTTCCAGTGCTTCACCACCCTCATTGATAAGAACTTATTCCTAAAATCCAATCTAAATCTGCTTTTCTTCATTTTAAACCCTTCTCCCCTCGTCCTGTCACTGCAGGCCTTTGTAAACAGAGTCTCCACAGCCTTTCTTTAGCCCCCTCAGGTACTGGAAGGCTGCTCTTAGGTCTCCCTGGAGACTCCTCTTCTCCAGACTGAACAAACCCAGCTCCCTCAGCCTGTCCTCGGAGCAGAGGTGCTCCAATCCCCTGATCATTTTAGTGTCCCTCCTCTGGACCTGTTCCATCAGGTCCATGTCTTTCTTATATCAAGGTCTGCGGACCTGCCCACGGTGCTCCAGGTGAGGTTTCACCAGAGCGAAGTGGCAGAATCACTTCTCTGGACCTGCTGGCAACACTTCTTTTGATGCAGCCCAGGATGTGATTGGCCTTCTGGGCTGCAAGTGCCTGCTGCCTGCTCGTGTCCAGCTTCTCGTCCATCAGCACCCTCAAGTCCCTTTCCTCAGGGCTGCTTTCTAATACCTCATCCCTAGTCTGTATTGATACTGAGGAATATAGGATTTTGCAAGATTGTCTGATCTGTCCCTTTGAGTGCAGGCAAAGAGCTGATATCTGCCTGGTCTGCTTACAGAGCCCTGGCTGGAGACTCCAGGCAGTACTAGCTACAGCTTCGTTCACCTTCCCAACGGATTTTTTTTTTCCTCCCCTGAGTCCCCAGTAATAATAAAAGGTCCTCATCCTCTCTGCTGTTCAGCTGCGCTGCAGGAAGCAAGCTCCCCTTGTCCACTGGGATAACCTGCTACCTATGTGCTGTTTTCTATATTTTCCTTTCTGCACAGTAAGAGAGGAATAAAGAAGCAGAAGCAAAAGAGGGAGAAAAGAAATGAAAACCACGTCAGGAGGGTCACGTTTTTGGGTGACACCCTCCAAGGCAGTCGTGGCCCTATTACAAGCTGAGGGTGAAAGAAGGGGTAGTTTAGCTCATAAGTCTGCTACAGGCTCCCTGGTTTAGTTGCAGGTTTTGAAAGTTAGTGTCCACGCTTCAGTATGTCTCAGGTTGGGTCAATCTGCTGCTTTAAAAAAAAAAAATACAAGTACAAAATTCTGCTTCTCAGGACTGTTCAAAACTTAAATGAACATTTGCAAAGCTCTAGGAGAAATGGGGTGAAGGGCGCTTTCAGAGAGACAAAGCATTATCATCATAAAGTGTAATCTTGATGGTTTTTAAGGGCAAGCATCAGCTTCTAGCAGTAATCTTTAAAGCAACATCCATTATCCAGAAAATCGGCTTTCAGCTAATGGTCTGTTACAAGTCACACTTGGTAAGTCACTCCATGCTTATTTTCTTCCTTTTTTTTCCTGAAAGCACTTGGAAATCCTGCAACAGCTGCCTGAGGGGAACAGCAGAGCCTGTCTGGCCACTGGCACATAACGGCATGGAGAGACAAGGAGCAGCATGTGCCTGCCTCACATTGGGCAAATCTCCAACCTGGGCACTCCAAAGACTTGAGATGCCTCCACGGGGCAGAGATCTCACCCAGACACATCTCCATCAGCCTGTAGGGCTAGTCTGGGGCCAAACACCCTGCATTAGAGCACTGGTTGGAGATGAGGGTCTGTCTCAGACACCTCCTTACAAGGAAATTTGGCAGCAAATTACCACCAGGTAAAGGTGGCGTGTTCTAAATGGATTTCTTTGAGCTAAAACTCCCCTGGAGAACCACATTATTCAAAAGAGACAAAGTGCCCGTAGCGGGGATTCTTCCACTTAGACAGGCTGAGCACTTCAGCATCTTCAATGTATTTATTCCTCTTTCTAGAGCTCATGCTCTCTCAGGTGAGGGGGTCTGCGGGGATCACAAAAAGGTCTAGTGGGAGCAGAAATCACCAAATCTTTGAAACATCATTTCACAGCCAGCTCAAAGAGCACAGCCACCAATGGGAAAGCAGGAACCTTCTCCCCATGGCTACATGGGGCTGGAACTCAGTTGAGGAATCTGCCTTCTTTCTTGGAGAAAAATATGGATAAATGGAAAAAGGGGGGTTTCTTTTTGCCTGAATGAAAACAAAATTGCTCTTCATTTTAATAATTTTCTTATTTTGTGCCATGCTACAATAAATGTCATGTTAATGTTCTTAGAAGGTTTTGGTTGCCAAAAACAATGGAAGCAAAGGGTGTATTTTAAGCTTTTTAGAACCAAAGTCTCATGGGGAAAAATGGAAATTTTCACTGCTATTTTTGTCCCTTTCTACTGGGAAAGTGATAAAAAAATGAAAAACAATCATTGTGCAGTCACTTGACCAATCTTTGCATGGATTTGCTGAAAATGCAGCAAAAATAAAAATCTCACCCATACCATGACAAGTCTTTTCATTTTTCTGAAAGTTTATGGCACCCCAGCAGGGCCAGCTTTGTTTTTAAACAAGCAGTGGCTTTAATCCTGGGTTTGACGCCAGCTGATAGACAATCTCAGAGGAAACAACACCACTTTTGTAAAGTGCTGTTTTGCTTCCTCCCTCCGAGTTTGGATTGAATGGTTTATTTATGATATGAAGGAGTGAAATACTTTCACTTATTCTAACAACGAGCAAAGCCCTGACTGCAGAGTGAAGGTAGCCTGGTTTCTTCCTGCTTCACAGCTCTTCCAAGGATTACTTGGGTAGGCTGGAAGAAGCAATAGCAGCACGAGGACACCCACCAGGCCACCACAGGGAAATCCACACTCAGTGTCAGGCTAGATCTGAAGGTCAAACATGAAAAGCATTGTCCAGATGCATCCTATTCCTGGCTGCAGCACCACTGGCCCTTGATCTCCAAACCCCCTGCCTCATACAATTTGCAAGCAGACTATGAACAAATGGGGAGCTGCAATGAGATCTAATAGCGGAGTAATCCCATCTCCCATTGACAACGTAATCTCATGGCTGCTGGTAGATGCTGGAAAAACAAAACAGAGGGGAGAGACCCAAGACATTTTCAGCTTCTGTCTGGGTAAGGAAATCCCAGCTGCTTCATGCAAAGCCTCTGAACCTCAGCAACTCAATCTGGGGTTCTACTGCCTGTTTTGCCCAAGAATCAAGAAGAGGAGAGTAAAACAGCTAATGGTTTCACTACAAGGAGTGACCAAGCAGGCCTTCTGGCTGGAAAAAGAGATGCACAAGGGGAGATATGGTGTGGTGGTACAAAATCCTGTGTTTGGGCAAGAAGAAATTGCTCATGACCTCTTCCAACAGCAGAACTTCCAACACCAGAATGCCACCGCTGCTGGAGCAGGAGCATCAAAGGGAACCAGCTTGTGGCAGGTTCAAAGCAAACGCAAGAAAATATGTTGGGTAGTTCAAATGCAATCTAGAGTTGAGCTATGGGACAGTCAGGGGATGTATAACCAACAGATAATACAGGTTAAAGGGAGAACTGCACAAGTTCAGGGAAAAAACCCAACCAAACAACAAACCCAGACACTTGTTAAAAAAGATTAAACCGCCTCTAGTTCAGGAGGTCCTTGGAGAGTACTTGGAGGATGGAGAGTATGTGGAAACGTCCTATGTGCTTGTCCTACACCTTTCCCCTTCTGTTTGTACCCCACCAGCAGCCTTGGTCAGAGACAAAATCCTGGTCCAGACAGACTATCAGGGTGGCCACTTCTAATTTCTGAGATGAAAATCCTAAAATCCTCCATGAAGACATGCTCAGACCTCAGCTGCCCTCACACCTGGAGATCCTCTCACCACATCCAGAGAAGCTGCCCAACTCCAAACAAAGCATGATGGAGAGCTGACATGTTGAAGATGTACAGCTGCCATGACCTATTTCTTTGGCGGACATGGACCTGCATGGAGCCAACCACTAGTTTTGCGACTGACAGCTTCACAAACAACAGACCATTTAAAATGAACCAAACCAACTGTTGAATTTTCCCCGTAGTAGGGGGAAGCCTTTTTTTTTCTTTTTTCTTTTTTTTTTTTTTTTTAAAAAAGGGGCAGCAAAAAACAGTTCTGAATATGAATACGACAGCACATGAAAGGACCCTCTGCTAGAAAACTCTTCACAGCCACGCACATCCCTGTTTCTTCAGGTGCTACACTTCACCATGAAAGCATGCAGGACCACACTGGGGACCACAAGGATTAAGGTTTTCACTGCCTCTGTGTGTACGGGTTGGAAGGAGAAGCAGATGAGATTAAAGGTTTGACTTCTTTCCAGTTCAAGGTTTCCTACTGCAATTACAAACCAGGATTAGCAGCTTTAGCATACAGGAGACCATCAAAATTCTCCAGAAACATCTCAGATGCCATTTTTAGTCACAGATGATTATCCTATTGTTATTCTGCTCCAGGTCCCAGTGCTCTCCTCAAGATCTGATTCCCCAAGCCCCACAAAGGACTTCCTAGAAACTCTGAATTCAGCACTGATCTGGATGTCTCGTGCTTTGCCCAGCCCACAGGAAGAAGAGCAGGAGAGGAACAGCAGCTTATATATGACACAGCTTCCAACAGGGCTCAATCCTGGAAGGCGTATAAAACAGTATCAGCAACAACTTGGTAGAAAGGAGCCATGTTGGTGTCATTTAACACAATAAAAAGCATAATTGGTTACAGCTGACAAACACAGAATTGCATTAAACAGAACATTGGATGCTGGGCCATGGTTTACATCAAATTGTCAATCTCAATATGGCAGTCCTCTAAAAAAGCTGCTTTTTCTGTAAACCCTCAGGAAACACGGCAAATCATGGCAACATGTTTATAGTCCTCAAATGCCACACAAGGAACCTGATACGTATCTTTTATGGTGGGATATAGTGGAGGGCGTTTCAGCGCGTCCATACTCATTTTCCAAATACATTGCACAGCTTCATTAAACCTTCCTGAATCTCCCAGAGATCGGCGTTTAGATGAAGCTGTGGAGTAGACAATCCTCAAGGCCAAGCTCATTCAACAAAAGTGAAATCACTTGCTTTATCTCCATGTTGGTTTCTGTCATTGAGTCTGGTGATCAAGGCTGGAAATGGCAGCGATGACATGCGGATCTCTACAGCCTGCCCCCGACCTTCGCCGTCCGCCACCGTTGGCACTAACTTGACACCAGCAACCACAGCAGAAGGACAATATTATTTACATCCAAACAAAAGTTTATTTCTATGTTTAAGACCATGGAATTCAAGTTATTACAAGATGGTTTGGGGTTCCTGTGACTATTTAGACACCAAGTCCTTTGGGGAAGGGGAAGATTTGCATGGTGCCTGGCACAGCCACCATATCTTGGTGTCAACTGCACCCTCCACCTGCCTGCAGGCTCCTAAGGCAGAGAGGCAGGAGGAGAGGACACTTGGGTTGGGTTAAATGGAGAAGGCACCTTCCACATAGTCAAAAGCATTTTTTTTGTTTGGGAAGATACGCCAGGTCTTGATGCACTTACAGCACACCCTGCTGTGTTAGGAAGTTTCATGAGCAACAGATCTTAGGAAACCTGGCATCCTGGGAGGTTTGTGGGATAGATTCTCCAGTGTCTAATACTCAGGCTGAGGTCAAGCTGAAGATCATCTTTGAAGGCTAACAGAGTCTCTTTCCTTCACCTAGCTTCAGACTTTCATGAATCTAGTAAGCACTTAGTCTTTTTAAGACCTCCAGCTCTTTGCCAGTTTTTCCACCAAACCTAACAGGTCAGTGGGAATGAGGGCAAACAGGCAGACAGCATGCTTGCTTAAGGAAAACAAACTGAAAAATTCACACAGCTCAATTTTCAGCTTCAGAGGAACAGAATTACTTACAGCAGGAAAAAACATTTTAAAAACTCAAACAAGCTGTTTAAAATGATGATCCCAATTACCTGCTCTGTAGATGACCTACTATGATATCAGCATATCTTCAAGGTTTCAAGATAAGGAACTACAACACAAGGTAGATCTTTACAGCAGGATGGCAGCACCCTGATTTCATTCAAAGTTCTGGTTTACTACCATGAGTTCTGAATCAGCCTTGCAGAAAATAGCTTTGAGCTAACTTTATTAAAGAACAAAGAAGAAGAAGAATCAACAAAACTGCTCCCTAAGTTTTAAATACCAGGAGGGGAAGAAACTTTATTGCTTTATGCTACTACATTACACAGATACAGCAACAGCTGTCAACAATAATATTATCTGTATTACAGCAGAGATCCCAACTGAGACTAAGGTCTCATTGTGTTGGACACTTGTTAAAAAACAACAAAAAACACACTGTAGGAAACCACCCTCTAAAGAAACTCAAGACTAAGTAGACAAGGGGGAAAGAACGGCTGTGAGTTGGGGGGGGAAATGAAATGACCCCTGCATTTACAGATGGGAAACTAAGGAATGCAAAGGACAAGTGACTTGTCAGAGGCTGCAGTAAGAAGTCTGTGGCAGAATTATAACTGAGCCTAGATTTTCCAAATACAACTCCAATACCATCCAAATCTGGTAGCAGACTTGACTTTAAATCAGCCTTAATAATATTACGGTTGGATCTCACTTATAATCTAACTGGAGAAATCAGAAGCGGATACACATTTCTTTTTTTCTTTTTTTTTTTTTTTAAGAGCACTCTTATTTAGTGCATGCCACATTTTGCTCAGGACTGTAAATTCTTCATAAAATGGGTCCTTTGTGCCTAATTTTCTCCACTTAACCTAGAGGCTGCATTTTTAGGTGCTGTGCCAGACACAAACTCGTTCCAGCGACTGGGCACCCCCCTTCTTCCTAATGCTCCTTTACACGGTCAAGGCTTCCAAACCTGCTCCCCTCCTGCTCCCTCCGCAGCGTCTGCAGGAGATACGGGAACATTTAACACGACCCTCACAAACGGGAAGCTCCTGAACAAATGCCACAGCCCTGCAACACAACGCGTCGGACGAAGGCTTAAATTGATGCGGTTAACGAGAGTCAACACGATAATTTGGTGTTAGTCAGAATTACCACGGTTGGCTTACCCATTTTTCAGCTTCTCCTGTTCTAAGCCGTCTTATAGTGGCCTTGATTCATAAAAGACACAGATCTACTCATTTCACATTGCCCCTTCGTGTAAATACTGTCAGTACAAATACAGTAATTACTGTCAAACCATCTGAAAATGATCAACACGCTTCACTGCGAAGTAAGCAAAATCCATAACAAGATAGTAATTTACACCTTTTTTTTTTTTAATTTGAGGAAAAAATCACTTTCTTCAGTGCATAAGTTAAGCATGGAACATATTATTTAATCCTAATGCAAATCACACCAGCAGGAAATGTCGTAAAGAAAAAAGTAATCTTCTGAAGGAAAAATAAATTATCGACCACGTTAAGAAGGAAAGAAACATTCTCGAATAATTTCTTTCTTTGTTGGTATTGGCTGGCAGCATAATCCTTCCAAGTAAATTGTAATTTCCAAATTAGATTATACATTATGTCATATTAGTTTTATATTAGAAAAACAAACTGACTGAAAGGAAAAAAGCCAAAGTCGACTTGCCTGGTAATGTAAAAATTTTGTGTTTCTACTGTGAAATGCTTAATGTTTCTTTTTTGTTTGGTTGGTTTTTTTTTAACAAGTTTTTCAGCAAACATAAAACCCAAATTAAGGCAAGATATTTACCCAACCAAGCCCTGTTTGAAACATAAATAGGAAAGGAAAGACTAAGCATTTTCAGGACATCATATAACCATAGCAACAGCTATCTCTGTGTATAAATACAGATACCAGCACAGAAATTTTTATGAGTTATGCCTCAATCAAGAATATAAGCACCTATTGCACTCAAAAATATCTTACCTAGAGTAAAAATTTAAACCTGCACAAGTTTAATGCACAGGTCAAGTGATCTAAAGTCAGGAAATGCCAGAATTGAAAATGTCTGTGAAACTTTTGCGCAGCTCCTTGTCTGTCTACATTACGCAAGAGCCTTTAAATACATCACCCTCTATTTCTTTTTTTCACACAACCCCTTCTGTGGCCACTGGCCAGGATAGACAGTGTTTGCTGGATACAGTATTGCTTAATATGTCTTTATAATCTTCTAGGGCTGATGCTTGGTCCTAGCTTCCTTTACAATGTATTTCCCAAATTAATTGTAAAAACAATCAAATAACCCTGGGTGCTGCAGGAACCAAAAGCCCATCACACTGTTTCCCTGAGAAGCTCAGGAAAATGAACCATCTAAACTGACCCCTTTTTACCTCCTCACCTGTGCTTCTCTCCCCTTCCTACACATGGCTGGCTGCCTCCTTTCTCACTTCCTTCTCAGCCTGGTTTGGGGGTTCCAGCACCCAGGGGAGACCTCTCTAAGCCCAAAAGTAAAGTAACCACAGAAGAAGTCCAGTTTGGACATTGGGCAGGGAAGATGCTCGTACTTCCTTTTGCAGACTGATTTTCACAAATGGAGGCACACAGAACAAAAGTCATTCCCCATTTATCAAATTTCTACTGAGCTCATGCAAACTTTGATTTTTCATTTCAGTGGCTTTCTCTGGGCCAAATCCACATGGTTTCTTGCAGATACAGCAAAACCCTTCCCACCTTCTCACAAGCATGGAATTATTTGGATGGCTCCCTAGAGAGCAGTAACGTCCCTTGGAGCAGCACTTTCCTTCCTCTCAAATTATGGTATTGTTTGGGATGTCATTTTCTTGGAGGACAATTCTAATCAGCATGGAAAACTTCAGGCTGAAAAGAATAAGTTTAGGAAAGTTGGAGGCAATCAAAGCAAGGATTTTACTGGGGAAATTTCTGGCAACTCTTCCATGAGCATAAGATCCTGAGTACGTTTTAGTGTTTGCTTGCACGTGTACACATGAACACTTTGCTGAAAACTGTTACCACTAACTATGGAGTTCTGGAGATAAATGAAAGGAAAAGAAAATACTTTTTATTCTTTTCTGGTAATGGGAATACTTTATTCTTTCATGAGTTTCCAGGTTCAGATCAGCTGACAAGTAGAAAATTTTTTGGTATTAATTAAAGAAAACGAACAATAGAGAATGTAAAGCGCATCTTTATACATACGAAGGGAAAATAACCTGTAATGGGGAAGGAAATGAGGAAGAAAGGAATAGAGATCTTTGCACCCCAGCCCAGCAGACTAACAGTGTCTGTGAACCCTAACAGCAATTACTTTCAAACGGTGCATGTTCAGCATCCTACAGTTGCCTTTGCTGATAGACTTCTCCCAAACGACAAGACCACCAAAATCTGACCTAGCCCTCTATGCGCCCAAAGAAACATCTGGACATAGAATCATTTTAGATGTTTGGGAAAAAAAAACTAGACAGAAATTTGGCCTCTAAAGACCATTTTGAACTCAAGTTTTAAATGACCTGAAACAGAGGTTTAAATAAAAGCTCCCACTTCATCTCAGCTACAATCTCACTACTCCCATAACATAATACTATAAAGTACAACAGGGTAGTTTTAACTCTAATATATTTTTATATCATCACAGCTACAGCAACATTACCATTATAAAACAGACAGATACACAGACATGTCTATCTCACTTCCTGAAAAGTTTACACTTACAAGCTTTTTAAAAGGAGCCAAGAGATTGTTAATAGATGTACTAACATGGTGGTGAACACGAGTGCTGCAAGGCACAGGCCATTACAGAGCCCTTATTAATAGGCAGCTCTAAGCTGAGATTCTACACAACCTGTTGGCTTCCATAACAATTTATAGTCTTTTTTCTTTATAAAAAAAAATAATCTATTAATCACCTGCTAATCTTTAGCAAACACTTAAGAGTGGATTTTTGATAAGCAGCAAAATACATGCATACCCAGGATTTTGTATGACACTGTCGTTGATGGAGTGTAAAGCAAGCAAGGAGCCAGGCTCCATGCTATGTAGTCTTACTTGATTTTTGTATTTGATCATGGGGTGTCATCGGGCAGCTAATTAGATAGTTTATTCCCGGTCTGGTCTTATTGTACTGAACCTCTAATGATTTACACAGCCCTGTTGGTCTCACTTAATCCAATATATACATTGTTTGCATTTAGATGGCTAGGCATGATTTATTAAGTTGCAACCCTGTGGTTATGTCATGTTTCATAAAGGACCAGAAATATTACTTTCATCTAAAACTCAACACAATGATGCACAGACCTGTTAAGAGAGTTTGTAAGTCATTTGGTATGGATCTGATATTCCCTAGCTTCACCCATCTCAAACTTGCATAGCCAGCCTAAACTTCTCACCTAGACCAACAGAGAGGACTTCACAGAACAAGGAATAGAAATGTTGACTTTGCATTCACTCCTTTCCATCACACCTTATAAGAAGGGCAGCTGATAAGCATCTGAGCCCACAAGATGCTTTGTTTCTCAATTCCTTACTCCAATAACACGTGGGTCTTCCTCTTCCTTGACATCACCAGCTCCAAGAGTCCCACTGGGTATGAAAAAGAATGATGTTCTGATAGAATTTATAAGAAACTCTTCCATGATGTGGCAAAGACACAAAACATGAGAGATATAATCCTTCCATCTTCTATAAAGCAATATATAATGTACGTGAGCAAGGAATATATTTGTCTGGCAGCTTGATACAAAATAATCTGCTATGGATTTTTGAACGTTACTTCTATTATTGGTCTCAGTCAAAGAAAGGACTAAGCGGGTCATGACTGATATGGTGGGTCCCACCAACCCGCCCTCTTTTGTGCAGGAAATCTGAATTTGGCTTTGGTGTGAAGTATCTTTTAATGTTTTCCCTCCCAGACCCCAGATACTCCTTTCTGCGATGACATTCCCAGAGACACAATTGATGTAAGATCTGCTTTACACACATTCATCAATTTTTTTTTTTAATCTTTTTTTCTTTTTCTTTTTTTCCCCCTTTTTAGGCAGAGATAACAGGGATTTTGCTGGAGTACCAAAATGCAAGTTCAGGTTCTAAACTCCATACTCAGAGCGCAGCCCTTCACAAAACCTTTTGTGACACAAAATGCAACCAGTGGCTAAGGAGGGGGGAAAGAATAAAAGCAACAGTTCTGAAAACCAAAGGCTCTCACAATGTCCATAAAACAGCAGTTTCAAGAGAGTCAGAATCCCAGCCAAGAGAGACAAGACACACATACACGTACATACATAAATAGTCCTGGAGACCATGTCCAGAATGATATAATTGGCTTGCAGGCACACTTCAATCGCTCCTTCATTTTGTAGACTGCCATTATTTAGCTTAATAGGAACTCAAAGAAAGGAAGGCGGAAGTTAAATGAAGTAACCTCCCACCCAGCCCTGATGTATTATACTGGCTTCCTTTATACCGACTCATTTGTACCTATAGAAACTGTTCTCAATGACACAGGGACCAGGAATTATTATCAATAAAGAACCTGACTTGATCATAGTCACCCATTACCATGAATGCTACTCAACCACTTCTTCTATTTAAAAAAAAAATCCTTTTTTAGCGCAGTATTTCTTGCCACTGAACTCGACTGGAAATACATATACTGCAGACATCTGCTTTTACACACAGCCTTTGTGCTATGATTTCAGAGGAAGCCTGAAAGGCTCAGTCCAAGGTTGTTATCTGGGGACACATTATTTAAATGAAGATCTTTAATACACCGTGTCAGAAGGCCATCTTCATCTCAGTGGTTCCAGGGAAGTGGAGGCGCTGCACTGCAAAGAATTTGGCTTCTTACCTACATAAAATAAACAGTTTCAATGCCTGTAGGTCTCAAAAATAGTAGTAAGCGTTCTTTTTAATAATCCTCAGTCTACTATTTCAATAGCTAGACTACACATTGCATCTCCCCCCACATATAATACAGCTGCTTTATGTTGGCCTTCTAACTGTTCATTATTTTTGTTTTTATAATAAGAAATGTATGGAAACAAATGGCCCTTTCAAAGTGCCGATCTGTTAAAAGAAATAGCAAACAATCCCAAAGCCACAGAGACTCTTCTATTGGCACAAGAATGGTGGCCTTTAGTCATTTCAGGCCCCAAATGAGATAACACTTTGAAACAACATTCATTAATGTTTGAAATCCCAATACAGAGCATTTTAATTCAACCGTCTTTGTTCTTTAGAAGAAACCTAAAGGGGAAGGCGGGAAGGGTAAAAAGACAGCTTAAGTCATATAAACTTTCACCAAAGAACAAATCAAAACATCTGAGGTTCATTCAATAGGGCTGACTGGCCTCAGCGAGAAGACGACAAACAAAGAAGCATTGTATTGTTCTGCGGAGTGAGGTTTTTCCAGGAACATCCCGTCAGATGCTTTCCAAGCGAACACCATGCAGCTGAGAGTAGGTGGATTTGAAACAGCGTAAGATCAATAAAAATCCAGCTTTCCATTTCACAGGAAGTCGACTGTTAAAACAGTAATGTACTTGTCCGTAGCATGTAAAACAGAAAGGCCACACAGAGGCTGGGCGTCGGGTTACTGCTCAATGTGTCTTAAAACATGGTACATACATACTGAACATCTTCCCCACCCCACCCTGAAAGCTTCAAGAGCCAAATAGGCCAAGCCTTTTAAACAGATGAACACAGATGATCTCTGGTAAAAGGCAAAATCCAACCACCTTTTCCAAAAAGACAAATGGTGCCACTTCCTCTGTTAGCCTTGTAAAGAGCTTTTTAATATCCAAGTATTCTGCTGGTCTTTGGTGTCTATGGCTCTAGTTTTTCATGTGATTTGTTCTTCAAAGTTTGAGTGGAAAGGGATCTGAACAAAAATCCCTGATTCAAGCAGTCTTTGTATACATGCACATTTGGACCAGCAAGACGACAAGAATGATCCAAGATCTTGAATGGCTGCTGCAGGGGGTATGATTCAATTGAGAATGACTTGTCAAAATGGAAGAGATGACTGAGATAGGATGTGGTAGAGATCAGTAGGACCCTGGCCACAGCGAGGAGGGATGATTTGTTTATTTTCCTTTCCAACACAAGGCCGAGGAAACAGAGAAGAAAAGAGGAAGGAGCAGACTGAGAACAAGCAAAAGCAAAGAGCTCTTCCCCCAGCACCTGGTGAAGCTAAGGAACTCCTTGCTTGGGATGCTATGAAACACATGTGGGTTCAAAAAATGATCGGTAAATACATCAGGAAAAAAAAATCTCCTTAAATACAAAACACCATCTTTGTCTGATGTATCTTTGAGCCACAAAATGATGAAGGTTAAAAGAGTAATGTGGGAAAAACATCATCAGATGCTTGCCCTACTGTTGTGTTTTTTTTTTTTTGGTGTACCTTGTTGACCACCATCAATGGCAGAGTATCAAGTTAGAGAGACCTTTGACATTACCCAGTATAACCGATCTTACATTATTTGAACTACCACAGCAACTGCCTGTGTGTGTTCCTAGCCCACAGCAAACATGAGGTAATTTGGATTAATTTAACCCACCCAGAAGCAGGTTTAAGCTAGGCTGAATTGCCTCACATTTGCCAGTGGCCAAAACACATATACACAAATTTATCTCAAGCTAGCCACCAGCTGCCAAGCCCCATGGCACTGACTATTGACTCTGCACGTTACAGAGTTCACTCTAGACCCAGAGGATAAGACTTGTTTCTCTCTTTGAGCCTTTTACAGATGCCACCAAACCAACAAAGTTTCAATCACAGTCTGATCATTGGGGTACACTTTCCAGTCAAGAGATCACAGAGATATCCCAGTCTATGTTGACGAGGTTCTGCCTGGTCTGGTTCAGGTCTTGGCTACGTCACTGGTTTGGGAAGTAAAGATTTCCAAGGGAGGTAAAAGCAGAAGTCAGGTGAAGCAATTCAGTTTTGCCTTGTTGGCTTGGCAAACCCAGCAGCTTTCCAGGTTAATTTCCAGTTTAATGTTTACAGATCCCAGCTCCAGCACCAAGTTCACAGTGAGCATAACTTCTGGTTTCAAGACAAACGTTCAGCTTTGCTGCAGCCACTTCTCAAAGATGTATTGCTAGCCCAGCTTTCCAGGTTTGCTACACGAGTAAATATTCTTGCTTTTGAGGGATTAATCAGACCCTCTCCAGAACCTCAGGGCAGCTTTTTTTCTTGCTCTGGTAACACTGCGGCAAGGAATCCATGCTGACGTCGATAGTCTCCCACAGGAATGCTGCTGCGGGAGCATCTGCAAGTGATTAATAACTGGGAAATAGCAAGACAAAAAGGTTCCAGTTGGTGATGAGGCTCAAATGGATCCTGGGGTGTCAGAAGTGTTAAGATTTTACTCAGTCTTCTTATCACTGTTTGCCTGCCTTTCCAAAACATGGATGTGAAGAACAGCCTGGAGGCATGAGTGGGAAAGATCATCAGCCCGGGGGACGTGAGATGAAGTGACTGATCCTTCTGCATCAACGGCCAGGTCTGCAAGACCTTGCCTGTGAGTCGCATGGATCTTCTTAATGGTAAGAGGAACCAGATGCTCATTAGTCAAAGATGTGGCTAATAGTCAACCAATAGCATCATGGCCTAGCTTTCAACCTGCGGATTTGGCTGCCTGCAAAATGGCAATGGGACCCTCTACCAGGGCTGCGTGGGAGTTAGTGATTTCAGCACAGATGGATTTGTGCAAACTTGTTATTAGATTACTTGACTCCTGGGTTCTCCAAGTCAGGTTGGACCCTCACCTGAGGGCAACAGAGCAGTTCAGCTGTCTAACATGGAATCAGGCTAACTTACACCAGAGGAGGTGATGAGGGATTGAAATAAAGCCGTCATTTAAAGCAGTCAAAAACCTGAGTTTCTCATGGAGGTGGATCCTCCAAGGTCTCTGTGGAGGGAATTCCTATTGACTTCAACACACAAGGAGAGCTTAGAGGAGCAGGCCCCTGAACCTGGGTCAAAGCAATGAAGGATACCCAGTTCTGCTGCAGACGACATAAATCAGCCGCATTCATTCCAAACCAGGCCCTGCAGCATGACCCTTAACCAACCTTTCAGTGAACCTGAGATATGGTTTTCAAATTTGTAATGAAACCTGAAACTAAGTGATTTTCACCTGGCTCTGGCTTTCACAGAAAACATTTCACAGCAAGCTTTATTCCCTAGGTGTGATCCCTTAATTTCTTTGTTAAATTCAACCAGTTCTTTGAACTGGGAGAACTGAAGAGTAACCTGGTGACAATTACCTGAAATGCATTAAATTTTGTGTACAAATATGCGCTAATCAAAGTGGATACCTTCCATGGAGTTCCCTAAGGAACACCTTCCATGGAGTTCCCTAAGGAAACATGCCGTTTCAAAACCGTGTGCCTCAAAAAAATTAAAAAAATAAAACCTATGCTAAATTTTCATGTAAATGTTTCCACACCTGAGTTGTATCCCTGGGCAGGGAATTGTAAGGGAAGATAATAGCACTCAGTGCAGCCATCAATCATCCTGAAAGCTAGTCCCACTAGGACAGTGCTGGCCTGCAGAAGGGCTTCTGGAGGAGGATGCGTGCCATTAATGTGGGCAGGTCTATTTCAGGTTGTCTGCTAGCAAAGACTTCCTAAACGTCCTTTCTGACAGGACTGAAAGGTCCTGTCTAGTTGAAGCCCAACAACTAGCTACACGTCTGAAGAGAAGACAAAACAGATCTGCATTGACCTAGCATAAATTAACTGGCCACCCCACAACACGTCTCTTTAAACACCTAAACAGGACACACAGCACTGAAACAAGGAAAAACCCAACTGGTGGAGCAATATCCTGATTGAAGGAGGAGCAGAATAAAAATCAGCAAAATTCACCAGTCCTAAGAGCAGGTGCAAGAGCCTGCTGAGGCCCTGTGGTCAATCCTTGCACTAGACATCTAGGTCAGATGGGGTACACAGTGTCCCAGAGCATCACCGAGTCTTTAAGTCCAGATCCTTCCCCAGAGATTAATTCCAAAATTTCACAAGCCACACAAGTGCACTGTTATCCATGCAACCATGGAGGAAGAGGGGCCATAAGTTAGTGGGGAACAGATCGAACAAAGCCATTGCATTGCTGCTCTTACCCTCCTATTAGAGAAAACCTCAACGGTAGAGATCAAGCATGAAGGAGACAACTTGGAGGATAGTTATGTGGCTAAACACTCCTTTACAGCTCTGTTCACCCCAAAACCATCGTTCTGAGTAGTCTTTCAGATGGAAACGTCATCATCTGATGCTAGAACCATACATGCACTGAGCTGCCAGCAAGGAAGCTCATACCTCAGTGCACGGGGTGCATCAACAGCCACTGGAGAGCAGAGATGCTCAAGCATTCCCAGAGCTTCACATCCCATGGGCCTCCAAAGATTTGCCCAATAGACACTGTCCAAACAACCACCCTTTTAACCAAGGATCGGTGCCTGTTTTCTTTCACACTGAACTTCTACACAGGTAGCATTGCCTCACGTTTGATAATACCCTTGTTATAAAGGACACAAACCCATGATTTACTCTGCAAAAAGCATAACACTAACTGAAAATAGCCTAGGAAGGATATAGCGTCATACCTAACACTACATTAAATGCAAACTGAGAACCTGATATATTTTAGGAAAATTCAGCACACTCTAGACTAATAAACATTTTACAATATTATTGCACATGTTCGTTTCACTTTGTACAAATAATCATTCCCTTCACATCTAATAAGTCTGCTTGACACATTTGTGGCCTTATAAAAACACCTTCAAGGGTCTTGTTTTGAGGCATTGATCATTTATTTATACGAAGCTCAAAGACAATGACTAATGGTTTTGATGGTATAAAAGTCTTCAGCTGTGATCTTTGTCTTTCTGTTTGTTATCTCAGAACTCTAAAATAATTTAAAGAAGATTTTATTTTAATGAATAAAAAAAATGGCTCTTTTTTTTTTCCCCTGGCAGCAACATCAAATCAATCAAGGTGAAGGAAAAGGCCAGAGCTGTTTGCCTTTTAGTATGTTTCCAGGGCTGGAAACAGAGCGCAATTCGGAGACCTTATTTGCAGTTTATGCTCTCTACACAATTGCCGGAGGTGCCAGAGGCCAGGAAAGCACGGACTGAAAATCAGGCTTCCAACCATCACCTGTTGGGGAAATTTGGAGTTGACTTTACCCACTCTCTGGAGACAGAGCTTAGGTCTACCTCACCTTAAATCAGAAACAACTGATGTCGATGGAACTAGAAGGGTGTCAAAATCGTAAGTGTAAATGGACTCATAAAGCTGGGTACCCCAAAGCTGATGCACGTTTCTAACCTCACTCCTGACGGCAATACCACCTTTTTTGCTTGCATCTCAAAGCAAACCCCAGCTGCCTGTCTCTGGTGGGCCAGATCCTCAAGGAATGTAAGTGAGAGCAGTGTCAGATGGATTTCAGATGGATTTACGGTAGTGAGTATGCTTATCTGCAGTGGTGACTGCTCCATGGCGTGTCATGACACATCAGTCCTGCGCTGACAGAAGGGAACAGTCACCGAACGTGACATTGCTTTTCTAGCTTTTTTTCTTCCATTTTTTTTTTTTTTTAACAAGCCACTGAAATGACAACATTTTCATTAAACTCATGATAGCTGATCTATGCTCCAGAGTTAACCAAAAGCAGAACCTCCGCTCCAGTTATGACCTCAGATACATGTAAAGTCAAATGAGGTGCCAGGGAAATATGATAGAAATAGGAGAATTATAAGCACTTACGTAACAATACAAGCATTCTGAAACCTGGTTTACAATTAAAATGAATATATAATTAACTGTGTTTTACTAGGCCCAGATTATGTTCAAAGCACACTGAAGTAGATTAGCAGATTCATGGAACACATGTTAACTAGTTGTACAAGACTAAGCTTCCCCCCAAGCCAGCTCTCCCTCAGGCTTTGTTGTCTTGTTGTCATTGCTTTTAACATCACATGATACCCGACAGCACAATAGAAAAATTAAATGTCAGAAAACAAAACAGCTGCTAAAATCTTAGGAGATCTCTGAAAAAAAATCCATAGCTGCTGTTTAAGATACAGCAGTGGGGTCATGTTGTTAACAACTCAGCTTTCCCTTTCTCCCAGCCCCAGTGATGTATCTTAGAAAACCCACCCAATTGCACCAGCTACATCTCCAAAGCAAAAGTCAGCACCACCCCTAAAATAAGGTTGATGGTTAGGAAGAAACTTCCCCTTACAAAGACATCCCTTAGGATACCCCCTAAGGCTGCACGTGTGTTCAGCCTTGGTCCTCTTCCCATCTTCTTGGGACAAGTTGCAGTGAAAGAGTTTGGTACTGGTACCAGTTGAGATGGCCCCAGGGGCACAACAGAATCTTCTCCAGGTGGTGCTGGCTGAGGATCTGGTCCCTCAAAACCCCTCGCCTCATTGTGCGCTTGCAAAGATTTATAAACCCATTCTAGCAAATTATGGAGGATCTGCAGTTCTTAAGGATCTGCTCTCACCATGTTTACTCAGCCTTCTTTTCTGTGCTTGTACCCACTTTCATTTCTATTGGAAATTTACCAGAAAATGTACAAAACCCTTAAATCATAGTAAAACCCATTAAACCTGAGATTAATTTAGTCTTAAAGGTTAGCTCCATTTTCTTACCACTATTTCTGTCTGCAATCTGTCTTCATCAGACACTAATTAATAAGCAGACACAGCTTTGGAAAACTGCCTTTAATCTTGGGAAAGTGTAAATACTCATGGTTACTAATGCAAAATCTCACTACACAATTCATCAGGAGATTGTAACATATAATTTTCCTTTATAACAGCTTACTGATTTAGAGGACTAAAAGCACAGGTGAAGCTGAAAAGAAATATTACTTTAGAAGTTTAAAGTATTTTGCTTTATTTTTCTCTCCGCAGTGCCAAAGCAGTTGTATTTTCCTAAGACATTTTCATATTTTTTTTCTCAGGCAACAGGATTAGATCCTCCCATGATTTACACCAAGAGCTTTTGCTTGAAGTCAGGGTTTGTTACTCCTGATTTACAATGGTGCAAGTCATTTGGGGATTAACCCTGTCCAGAACTGTGTGCAGAAAGGAGGGCCTTGTGACAACTAGGAGGTAAAATATTGCTCTCCAAATTATATTTTTAATGATCACTTCCCTTCATAATGATGCAAGATTATATATTGACTGTGAAGAGCTATTTATGTGCCATGACTAAGATACGTTTTCATCAAACATTTATTTCTCATGCCTAGAACTAATTTGTATTTGATTAAAGGTTTTCTACGCGTTTACAGGAAAAGATTATTCACGTTGAATTGCTTTTCTCAACAAAACAAAACAAAAAAGTTTCACGAGTGCTGCCAAAATAGTGGTTTTAAATACATCTCTTTTCACTCTGTGCATCACAGCAGGAATTTCTTAATCAATACCATGCTGGCTAGTGCAGATACGCTGGTGGCTGGGCAAGGCCATAGCAGCAGCCCTGTGACAGCAGATGACATTGTAATCCCTCATTGGAATTGCATCCTTTACCTAGACCAGACACTGTCAGCTGTGGGGTACAGAGATGAGGTCTGCAGATCCACAGCACAGAACTGGCAAGAGGTTTTAGGATACATCTCATTGTCAAAAAGTCGGAAAAAAAATCCCAAAATGCTCAAACAACTTATTTCATTCTTGATTCTTGAAGACCTCCAGTGATGGCCACTCCAGCTCTTCCCCAAGCAAGCTATTCTGACAGGTACTAGCTGTTCTCTGCTTTTAGCTTCTTCCTGCATTTTCTTGGATAAATAAGCTATGCTGGTTTACCAACCCAAATCTGGTAGGCTGCCTAGGCTGGAACAGTTTCTTTCCCCCTTCAAAGAAGGATGCATGGACCTAAAAAGTGGCTCCTTCAAACCACATCTACCTGCCCAGGCCATGCAGAAAGTATCAGTGATTTCCCTCTCCCAGAGCAGATTGATGAATTTTGGGCTCATCTCTGCAAACAGTCTTCAGGGAGCCTGGGGTAAATCCCAAATCACTCTCACACATGCCGCCTTCAGAGGCACAATACCTGACCGAGCACACGGGCTCAGATCCATCTGTTTTCCATTATTTTCCCCAAGAAAGTGGGATTCATCTCAACTGACTCCAGCCATCTAAAACAGAGGTGTCTAATCCAGACTAGTCACTCGGGATCCCACAATAGCCAGTGGAGAGAAGCACATCCCTCTCAGCAACTTTGGTACTTCAGATAGGAAAGTTCACCCTGTGGAAGGGAGGTCTCCCCATTGACTACAGAGAAAATCTAGACTAACCAGGACCAGATCCTCCCGGTGAAGAAGTCTCTAAACATTTGCAAGATCATTCTCACTGCAAACCCTTCTGTGCCTCCGTACCTCAGAGAAGATCTCCATGAAGACCAGAAAAGTTTAGAAAAGTAAAACCATCCAAGACAGTGATGTACAAGACAGTACCCATAAATGGCCATCACATAGTGGCGGGTCCATGCCAAAACGACAAGATTCAGACAAGTGCCATCATTTTTCCACCTCTTGCTTTCCCATTCTTTTTTTTTCTCTTTACACTATCTCTATCACCCCTTCTGCCCTGTGCTAAAGCAAAGCTGCAATATGTTGAGCACATAGGGAAGAATTCTCTGCAGCAGCATTAAAAAAAAAAAAAAAGAGAAAAAACTCCTCTGAAAACCGTTTTAGTTATTAAGACACTTGGATTTTTCAGTATAAATAAATTTATTCGTGAGAGCACTTAAGACAAGTTCTAAGGTTAACAAACACTGCACTATGCAACTCACAGCTGTGACAAATATTTAAGAAATCTGATACAGCATGCCTAAAAATTATTCATTTGCAGGCCTCGTTGCTTTTGAAGATCAACTGTTTTATTTGTAATTTTTGACATTTTCCTTCTTTTCCTGTTTGGCCTGTGAATTTGAAAGGGTTGTAAACACGTACTCCAGCTCTGTGCCTGAGGCGCTGGGCTGTTGTCAGCATGCCAAAAGGAAAAGGAAGCTGATAGGTCCTTTGGTACATACCGATATGAAGGGCTTGTAAAGATAGTATTTGTTTGTTTTTTTTGATCTGACTTTGAATCTGGCTGTAGTACCTAGCCTTCAGGGAAAAGCAACTTTTAAATAAATGCTTCAAGATTGTGCAAACATTTCAGTAGTTTCAGAGTCCTGGTGTTCTGGGTCAGGGAAGGAAGAAAATACATGTCAGTCAACAGAGATGGAAACGATAAAAAATAGTTAGAGCTACAGTCATAATTTTTTCCTGAGCTGGGTGACGGATTCTTTCGACGGCTGCATCACTTGCTGTTTCACTCATGTGCCTTTTGGCCGGCCTGTAAAACGCACTGTGGATTTTATGCATGTGCGCGCGCACACACACACACACACTTGGAAACGAATTTAAAATGCACAGTTCTTCCAAGCTCATTGTCCTTTGCTACCATGAATCGCTAATATTGCAAGACCAAGGGAAAAACACAAGCTTGCTGGCTTTTCTGTTAGTCCACTGGGAGCTTAGAAATCATTACTTCCTTTCAATTCTTCGTTTTAGCTGTATTTCTGCATATTATTTTTTTTTTAAATCCATTACTTATTACCCATCATTTATTACCCAGTTCCCTGCAAGACAAGGTGCTGTACCAAGAGGTAGGTTGCACCAGTGCACAAACAGGGGCTTGGGGCTGTGGCAGCAGATCCTGCTGCACAAGCACACGTAGAGCCCTCTCACCCTGAAGAGGTAAAAAGCTCCAGGCCCAAAGAGCAGGGGGAGAAGCAGAGCCTGAAGGAAGTGAAATGGCTCGTTCAAGGCCACAGAGCAAACCAGTGATAAATCTGGGAACAGGAGCTACATCTTCTGGACCTTTATTGCGGCAGAATAAATCAGCCCTTCCTCATTTGTCTTCTGTACTTGCTTGTTACTTCCCACCTGTAAGTCTTGAATTTTTCAAGAAATTGCAAGGTTGTTTTGTGGTTTTTTGTTTTGTGGGGTGTTGTTTTTGTTTTGTGTTGTTGTTTTGTTTTGTTTTTATTTTATACACAGGGGGTGTGTTTTTCAAGGCAAAAAAAAATATGCTTCTCTCATGGGTCATTAGGGTAGGTAGGAAGAGCTAGGGGTCCCAGAGGAAGAGAAGCTGGGAGGACAGAGTCAACCCCTCAGACACTCAGCAAGGAATCAGGGTTGACAGCAAGGGAAACACAGGTCCCAAACTGACCCAAAACTGGGCATCGATTCCTTTTTCACACAACTTGATTTGACCTAAATTTCTGCTGCTGCTGCTTTTTATCACGCAGAAATCGGAAGGGCTTTATTTGTTGGTTGGGTCTTTTGCTAGAGCGTTTGTTAGGGATTGATCTTTACTAGAAAACAAGCCCTGAAGGTTACATGCCTGGTTTAAAAACCTAATAAAGATAAGAAAGCTGTGAGTTTGGATCAAGGCAGCAGGACAAGCTGAAGATCTGGAGGCATGGGGGCTCACAGGCAGCTCATAGCAAAACACAACTGGTCTTCTCCCAGATTTCACCTGGTGCTAAGTCAGTCACATTAACAACATGCACTTTTCCCAAGAGAAGACCTGTCCTGTGAGTCCTGAAAAATACTCCACACCAGAAGCACATAACAGGGGCTTCTGCCCCATCTCCAAGGCCTGTGAAAATTCACAATTGAGGAGAACCAAAAGCTGCAGCAATATGGGGTGGGGGTGGATTTGAGGTGAAACAGAGGATGACCAAGAAGAAATGGTGAGGGGAGAAAAAGAGGGACAACAGTTAATGATTTCCCAAAAGCCAGAGGGGTGGCAGGGTGAGGGTTTCCCAGCCCTTGGACCACAGATCCCTCCTCTCTCACTTGGCAGAGGGGAAAACGCCATCACAGCTGAGCTGCAGACAATGCACAGCGCGGGGGCACATTTTCCCCCTTGCTGGCAGCTTCCGAGCATGAAAACACTGGAGGCTTGGGCACGGAGAGAGAGCAAAAGGAGCAAGGAGGAGAGTTTATGCCTCCAGTACGTGGTATCCTGGCTGGGAAGCACTGGCTGCCACCGGGGACCCACCAGCCCTACAGCAAACTCGTGGGCGCTGCCGCCTTCCAGGCAACGCTGGCCATGAAATTCAAAGCAGCCCAGGTTGTTACGCTATTGCTGGACCACCGGGCCAGCTCCGTGGTTGTGTTTGAAGGGAATCTTTCCACGCAATAAAACCCTCAGGCCGTTATTCCTCGGATGCTTGGCAGCGTGCTGCTGTCACGTTTTCATGGCAATAGCAGCCTGCGGGAGGTGGGATCCCAAGTGGAGACAGTTATGAGGCTGTTATACATTTGTGGCACAAGCCAGGGTGGGGTTTTGTTATCCAGCATCTAACAGGGTAGCATGTCCTCTCCTCGGCCTGTAACTGCCCCACAGAAAACACTGCTCCGTTCTCTCCCCCGCATTGCCCCCGCCACCGCACATCCACCCCACCAGTGGCTGGGGTTTGGGGGAATTTGTCTCCAAATGGGAACCAGATTGGAAAACGGATTAGCAGGAATAAGATAAAGAATTAAACCCAATCAGCAGGCGACCGCGTTTTTAAAAGGCACAGATGCACGCGATTAGCTTGCCGCATGTGTTCAAGTCAGATCTCAACATCAGAGATGGGTTTGGAGAAAACCTCAAATCCCCCAAGAGCCCTCTGGGGCCCCGGGGCGTGCCTTAGCGTGGCAGAGGCTGTGAGCGTCCCCGGAGCCATGCCTGGGAAGCACTGGGGCTCAGACAGCCCTTCAGCTCCCTGTCCCCCTGAATCCAGCCCCTTTGGTCCCCGCTGGGGGTAGAGGACACCCCCCTCTGCTGGCTCCTGCAGCGGGCAGGCATCTCCATGCCCCCAGCGCTGGCTGTGGGATGCAAACTAAAGAGGAGATGGAGAAAAATTAATCCAAATATCCCAAAACTTGAGTCATCCAAGACGCTGTGTTTGGGGAGCGGGGTGGAAGGGAGAAAGAGCCTTTTTTTCTCCTCCACACCCAGGTCAGAGAGTGAGTCAGGGGTCAGGGAATGGGGGTGCTGGTCCAGCCCCACCCGCTCCCCAAGCAAGGCCAAGGAGGGTGAGAAAAGTTAGGGAAGGGCTTCCCACCTCCAGCTGGAGGAGGCAATGGCCATTTCATCACGTTAAGAAATGCTCCAGCGTCTCCTGGCCTCGCGCTTACTTACGACCCATCCGAAAAGTAAATATTGCTGAGAGACAGAACAGCATCTGCACACTATCAAGTTTTCCTGGATCTCAGGCAGTGCTTGGGGTCACCAGCTTCAGGGGGTTGTTTTCTACTGGGGCGACAAGGATGGGACGGGGGTGAAGGAAAGCAAGGAAAGGAGGGGAAGAAAGAGATT
Source organism: Scolopax mira (assembly GCA_004320125.1). Lineage (NCBI taxonomy): Eukaryota > Metazoa > Chordata > Aves > Charadriiformes > Scolopacidae > Scolopax > Scolopax mira. Next base: position 185,331 of record BJBW01000505.1, on the reverse strand, counting down.
GAGGTCAGTGGAAGGAGAGCTCTGATTCTTGGGAAGCCCTTTCTTGCTGGCAGAGCATCACCATCAAATTCTTGTTGCTTCGACATTTGATACAGGTTCATGAGTTCAGTAGGAAAACATGAAACCAGAAAGGGCCAAATCCTGACCCCAAGCAGGCAGGGAAAGCACTGGCCCAGCCCAGGGAGTGCTGTAATTTAGCAGCCAGACCACCCTATCGTTCCTAGAACAATAAAATAATCTCACTTCTATAGGACTAAATCCTGAGCCCAGCATGGCTCTTTCCAATTGGTGACAGCAGAGTCAAGCTGTGTGGTTTGCAGCACCATCAGCTAGGGACCTCCGAGTATTCTGCAAATATTAATTCAGAGGCAAAAATCAACCATGAGAGAGGGGATTTTTCTTTCACTGCTTCACAGCTGGGTAGGCAAAAGCAGGGGTCAAACAACAACCTGATTTTGTGTGTACTAAACCAGGCTCTCTGCTGCCTCTGGACTTCCAGCTATGCTGGATGAGAGCCCATGGAGTATTGCCCAAGTGATCATGGCAACTGCAGGAGCAGATCCACCAAGTGGCTCAATGTGCCCCCCACTTTGCCCAGCTTCCTGCTTCAATGAGGGTCAAGAGCCATCTGTCTGGAAGGATGATGCAAATAGGAATGACCTGGAAGTGGTGGTGGTGGAAGACTATTTACCTACAGGATGGTAAATAGATATTGGGTAGGTATTTACCTACCTCCCTGCTCTGGAATAGGACTTCAGCAAAGGAGGGTTAAATCTAATGCCTTGGGCCATAAGGCTGGTGTGAACAAGGGCAACATTGCAGTAGTCACAGCACTTCATCTGGCAAGTTTGCCACAGCTTTGACTTGTTTGGTCATGAAGGACTCAAGTCCTCCACCTCAAAAGTTAAAGATTTTTAGAGCCTTCTTTCATGAAGTCTATGTGGCCATATGTGCATGCAGAGGACCATCTCCAGTGGGTTTCAATCCAGTGGCTGATCTCAAAAACACCTTTGCCCAAGGAAGGAGACAATAAAAGTTCATCAGGACTAACCTGGTGTCTTCAACTGTTTTAATGACTTAATGTAAACAGACATTATTGAATATGTTTTAAAGAAATGCTGAACTGTCAGATGAGTTGCATTCTGAAGGTGCCCATCCCTCCCCACCAGAAAAGGCAGTGCTGACTCGCTCCACAGACATGTTTTTCATATAATCAACTCAGTTCAGAAACAAATCACACTTTAAGTAAGTTTTCTAAAAGTGTATTCGGGGGAAAGAGAGGCCCCCTACAAGGTTAAAGCTCAGCCCCCAGCAGGCACCAGAAATGCCCCTTTGGCACCAGCCTCTAAGACTTTAATTCTTACTGGGTTTGCTGCTCATGAAACAACTTTCTAGCATTGACCAACTGGTGTGCCACAGCAACAGCAAAATGGCACATATGGTGGTCTAAGGAGATAAGCAAGGCCAACTTTAAAGGGAAAAGAAATATAATTTGTAAAGTAGGTTTGACAGGGTGGAAAAACACAGCATCTTCATTGTAACTCCACAATGAGTCCCACAGGTGATCCCCTGATGGGGCAAGGCTAGGTCCTCCACTCCTGAAGTTTTTACCTCTCCATTTCAGCCAGTCAACCCTCACTCCTGACACGACAGCCACAGAGTCCCAAACACCAATGGCCATGCCCAAACTCTCTGGCATGAGGCAGAAGATGGGGGTCAACTCCCCCTTTCCTCTTTTCCACCCCTCAACCAGTGCCAGCTCCCAACCCACTCTCACCCCCAGTGAAAATAGTCCACCTCCTGTAGTCCACGCGGCCACTCCAGCCTCAGCTGGTCAAATCCAAGAAAAAGATTTGTTTAAGCTTTTTCCAGCATGCATTTTACTGCAGACATTGCTTTTAATAAAGGCTGCACCACAATCCTTTTCATAATGGCACCGAGCAATCTAGCAATATCCTCATGCACTTAGAGAGTGAGTTAATGAAGGAATAGGTTAATTGAAATCGACTTCAGTATGGAGCACGAGCGGTTGAGCCGAAATGTGGCATAAAATAGAAATGAAAAGAAAACCCAGCTTCTCAAACCAGCCCGTAGAGCTTTCTGGCCATACACGGAAAAGAATTATTATTTCTTCTTCGTCTTCTAATATGTTCGACAGTAAAACCACCAATAATATGAAAATAAATTACACCTGGGGCAACCTTATATTGCACTAACAGTCTGGCTCTGATTAGCCTTGCCTTTATCATGTATGCATCGTATTAGTCCGTTTCAAAGAATTCGCGGAGAAATTCATACTTCGACCTTAAAACAGAGAGTAAAAACACAGCTGAATTTAATTACCCGCTGACCGCATGCACTGGGTTAGGTAATAAAATATAGAAGCAGTAAGATATGTAATGCTTTATTAAGCTATCTCAGATACAAGAGCATGCCTGGCAATTATGCCTGAAGGCTACTGAAGGCTACTCAGAATCTCTCGCGGACCACCCAAAGAGAGAGCTAAACAGAACCTGGTTCTCACTGCACGGCAAAGACATCCATAAATAATACAGCTATATGCAGGGCGAAGTGCCTCCTTGCTCCTATCTGCCTTTAAATCCATATGTTTATCAAATACACATTGCCCTGGCATCAACCTATTCTTCTCAACCTTGCTCGAGACGTGGGTTTTTAACGCTTTCCCGGCGCACTCTTAAGACCAGTTTAGGCCCCAACTTTATGAACGTTTAAATAAAACAGTCAAAAAATTAAATGAAGCCTAGAAACGGCTGGATGAGAAAGGAAAATCCGAGCCTGCCTCCCCCTCCTCATTCCTAAAAGCAAACTTTGGCTGCATTTGAAGCAGATGGGCAAGACAGGAACCAGTTTGCAGATAAAGTGTTTAGGCACTCACAACGCGAGGCCGTGACAGGGCTGGCAGATAGAAGAGAACAAATCCTACCTTAATTCTAAAATTAACAATTTAAAGGACTCCAGTACTAGGCATAAGCTGCAAATACTGGTCTGACCAGATCAGTGTGTCGGGGCAGTAATTTTTGAATGACTCTAAACCAACATCACCTCTTTTTATAAGCTTCATCCAACCTTATACTGCCCATAACCTGTAAACTTACACTAATAAACCAGAACTATACAATGAATAATGAAAAGCTTGTCATAAACAAAGGAGGGGGGGAAAAAGCCCATCAAAAGATACATTGCCAGGGAACTGTACTATAAACTGGATAACCCAAGTTTATAAAGAGATTCACATTTTCAGGCCCTCATCCAGGCAAGGGGCCCAGGTTGTGAGCTGCCAGGGGGAAAGACAGTTGTCTGTCCCCCTGCTCCTGCACCATCCCCACCCCATGATGTTGCAGGGTGCTGCCAAGAGCTGGCCACCCCAAATCTCAGCAAGAGCTCGGAGGCTGGAGACCAGGCATCAGGATCAGCTCAGAGGCAGCGGAGCCAAGGGAAAGGTGAGAAAGCGATGAGATTTACAGAGATCGAGGCAGATTCTCCAGCAGGAGAGGAGTCTGAATCAAAACCTCACATCCAAACTTTCCTGGTGACCACCCCTTTTTCTCTTCTTCCATTTCCCTTCTCAGTTGTTGTTGGCTTAGTCTACAGACAATTTAGGGTAGGAACACTTTTGCATGTGGCTGTGCCATCCCCAGAGACTCCACACTTGGTTGGAGTCTGCAGGCTGTATATAAATATAATCACTGCCATAAGAATCAAATTAGAGAGGGATCCAATATTCACATCTAGCCCCTCTTACTTGTAACCAGCTGAACCCAACTCACAGATCCCAGAAAATTTCCACCTCTGGCAATCTTCTCCCCTGTGCTTGCCATGTAGGTTCGCTCTTCTTTTCCTGTGACGGGAAATCTATTTCTCTGTGTATTTAGGTTTAGGTTTTAGCTTTTTTTCTTTTTAACAGGAGAATCAGTCCAAAGAAAAGGACAAAATTTGAATCAAATCTTCCCAGAAAAAAAAAAAAAGAAATAACCAAAGAAAGAAAAACCAACCCCAAGTTTGGGTCACTTTTTCCTTTCCCACATTCCCTGGCTCTTGTTCATTTGTTGCTCTTCTGCATTTCAAGCTATCTGGCCAGGATTAGAGGCAGACTTTCTTAAACGTATTGTGGTGTGAAAGGCTGCTCTGGAAGGATTTCTGGCCACTGCTCTCAGTGCGAGATGAGTTGGAAATCTCCAAATAGAGTTGATTCTCAAAGACTTCCATAGAGCAATGCCGGAGGGGAAATAAAGAGCTCTGGAAAATGGCCACACTCACATCTCCTAGAGCTTGTGAACTTTCATGGTAAAGGGGAACTGAGCAGCAGCTTCATCAAAGTGACACCTCTCTGGCTGAATCTCTACTTATATGAATCACGTTTTGCTCTTCAGTGTCCTTTAGCAGTGCTAGCTGATAAGTCTCCTAGTCCATGCCATGTTATTTCCCACCACTGAGCCAAACAGACAGGGACCACTCGAGTACCTTGCCTGCTGCTGATGGAGATGAGGACCCGGGGGTTCAGATCTCAAACCTTTTCTCTTCACAGCAGAGATTGAGAGTTTCCTGGGGTGCTGTATTTTACATAGGTTTCCTGAAATCTGTCCCTAACATTTCAGAGTGGGGGGTTTGGAGATAAAAACCAGAACCTTGTACGCCAGATCAGGAATTCTCGCAGACAACGCCTGCACAGAGCGCCCTCACAACAGGCAGCGGGGGAGCCCTGCTCATTCGCATTCTCTTTATAAACAGTTGTTTATTTTATTATCTTTATTTGAAACAGATTATGCAGCAGAAGACTTCTGGAAAAATCTTTTCCATCTGACTACTATTTTTGGCAACATACGGTACAGGACAGAAATTCGCTTGCTTGCGTTTATTTATTTGTCTTCATCCCAAAGGTTGTAAATGGGGAGAAAGATGTCTTAGGAGTAGCTGCAGAGAAAGCCTGTGACTGACAATGTAAAGATGACTCAGGTGCAAATCAAAAGCCTTCCCCTGGGGCCATCTGTGGGCCACATACAGCAAGACAGAATTAATCTTTCTTTGAGAATTCATTTTTGCCTCTATACTAGGTCCTATCTGAGATAAAGCTTTCCTTAGGAAGAAAGCTCCAGAAAACCAATACCAAACCCAACAAAGTCCATGACCAGAGCTGAAGGAGTGGCTGCTGCTGCAAGGAGCAGAAGATGGCTCTAATACGTTGATGGGAACCAGAAAAGAAGGGTGACAAAAACATCTCATTCTGATACTCTTACACTGCAAGAGATTGCTCTATTGAATTAAAGGCATTAATGATTTTTCTAAAGAAATTACCCAAAACAGCTATAGAGAACAATACAAGGTAATAGTTAGACTGTAAGCTTCAGTTAAAAACCCCAATTCACCTCTGATATCAGACATCAGTAAGCCACAAGGACTATGGACACAGGATGTATACATTTCAAGAGAGGCTGGAGAAATTTATGGATTATGTAATAAAATTGCAAGAACACCAAAATACAGTTACCCATTACTTTGTATATGCAAAAAGCATCAAGGAAAATTAAGGGGGAGGAGGAACTTCATTTGAATTCATCGGTTACTTTTTTTAATCCTTGGTTACTGATAGTGTATTTCTTTTCCAGTTTACTGGTAATTTACCCAGACAGGCACAATCTTTTGTTCCCCCATTCTGAACAGAAATCAAAAAGAAAAGAAACAAGAAAATACATTTTTTAACAGAATTGGGGAAATACTGCTCAAAGAAGAAACTATCCACTAAACTTTGCTTTGAGAGAGGGAAATTATTTCCTGTCAGAAACATTTATGCAGAGAAAACCCCAAAAACCTCAGGCTTTCCCTCCCCATGTATGAGTGCTGAACCTGTCTTCATGATGTACAATTTCTTTATAGGACAAGAACACATGCATTCGTAAGCCATCAACAGGGCTCTCACACAACCTGCAGTGCCCGTAACGTCTCTATAAAATTTTCACTTAAACATTATTCATTGATCTGCTCGTAAACTTCCCAAACAGCACGTTGCCTAATTAATCATTTTTATACTAGATGCAATTGTGTGTTTAAGCTGCAGAATGGTTTGCTGTGGCTAATCACATCCATGCACTGAGCAAAGACGGAGCTGTTTGACAATTGAATATGAAGCTTTAATTATTCTATTCAGAAACAAAGTTTTCATTAGAGAATCCCAGAGCAGCTGGTTACTGTAATGATGTCCCTAGTGGAATTACAAACAGGATGAAAAGGGTTGGACAATGTTATTTGACTTACAGCATCGCGATGTTCATTTTGAAAGCCATGAAGAGTTGGACAAGATTCTTTAAGCTTTCTGTTGCTGGTGCCAAAACTCAGCTGGAGTGTGTTTTCACGACACTCTCCACTTCCTATTGTTTTGCAAAATGCTTTTTCCACCTTCTTGAAAAGACTCTGAAAGCCGTACACCTCTGAAAGCGAAGATTTTCTGCTAGGAGGAGCTACTGAGCCGAGCACAAACTAGATGTCCTCTCTGCATCCCTGTTGTCCATGGCTGCATGGAACTACAGTGCCTGCGGCTTTGCCCTCCCACCTCCAAACTCTTTGAGGGAGCAGATGTAATAGGAGAAGGTGCCACCACCATTAACACTGCCTAATATGGCACATATTCCCCTAGATGCAACCCTACCTGAGTCACGCGAATGTGGATATTAACTGTTCAAAGACATGGGTGCAGGGGCACAAGGAAGTCCTCGGTATGAGTTGGACTCACTCCAACCCCACATCACATACTGCCCTAATTATTTTATGTGTAGCTGGGAAATAGAGAAAAAGAGGAGTGGGCCCAGTCCCAGTGTGAAGGAACAGCCCATTGCTCCTTGCTCTGCTCCTTTGCCTTGCTGGGGGCAACCATAAGAAGCTTGGGCAGGGTGGAAAAGAAACTACATGAACCTCCCAGTCAATAACATTCAAATTCAGGACTTCCAGCATAGCTTTCAGAGGAACCTTCTCAATGCCATCATAAACACTCTTCCCTATAATAAATTCACCTCAGCTTGTCCCCATCACTCCCTTTATAGCAAAAGTGGTGAAAAATTGACTCCCGTAGTGTGTGCTCATCCCTTCATATGTGCTCATTCCTCTAGGACTGGGAGGAGGAAAGAAGTTTGAGGGTCAGGGCAACAATATAAACTGTTTTTCCTGCAGAAAAAGGCTTTTCCTCTGCACAGCCCCCTCAAACCATACATGCTAATGTCCAGAATTAAGCCCTAAAATATTGAATTCTCTCTTCCCATGCCGCCCTCCCTCCAGGACTTTTCTAACCAGTTCAGGCTGTGGAGGTAAAAGTCCAAAGCCTGTAAGTAACATCCCAAATGTAAGCCCACCATGAGAAAAAAAAAAAAAGGGGGGGGGGGGGGGGGGGGGGGGGGGGGGGGTGAGAAAAAAAACCCTCATGAAGACATATATCCTGCTGAGCCACCAGAGAAGCTCCAGGAACATCAAACACAGAACCAACTCCAGTGAGTTCTGATGTGGTTTCAATTTTGGATTCTGTCATTGGGAAAGTAATCAGGTCAATCAGAAATGTGGTGGAAACCCAGCTGAGAACATGAATTACTGCACATTCTGGACCACCCAAGACCAGAAAAGGAAAAAAAAAAAATTAAAAAAAGCCCTATATCTTAGTAATACTATAGCTTTTATCATTAGGGCTAGAATTATAGTTGCAGTGAAACTATGGAAACAATACAGGCTTGTAAATGCTTCCCATTGAAATCTACATTTATTTTTTTGTGTGTGTGTCCTATTGCTGTATAAAACTATTGAGAAAGTTCAGTTAGGGCTGAGGGCTGGGGGTCACATCCTCAACGGATGCAAATATGGAACAGCTCCAGTGCTGGGAGGATTCAGCCCTTTGTTGAATTAAATTCCAACTAAAGACTTTTTTTTTTTCTCCCTCAGTTTACAGAAAAATCTATTTGGGGCATTTGTGTAAGTAAGTGGATGTGATTTCTTTTTCAAGGATGTTTGGAAATGAGAAACTGAAGCACTAGAGAGGTCTCTCACAAGACTTCTTAGTGTCCCTTCCCTCCCCCCCCACCTTCAGCAGCTGTGAAAATAGTCTAGCTAGAACAAACATGTGGATTAAAATGGAAATATTTCACAAGTGCAACCCTCTGTAGCCAGGGTCTGCTCACCATTCCCTTTCCACAAGTCTCTCTGAACTCCCTAGAGTATGATAGAGAAAAAGGGAGTGAGTGAAGGAGTTAACTCCTGTTAGGCAATAGGAAAGGCTTGGGTAGGGCCTGCAAACATTCTCTACCATATACAGATTTGTTGTAACCTCATAAAACAACTGGCCCACTCTTCAGGTAAGGTGAAATGGGAACAATTCTGCTCTGCTGTAAAACCAGCCCAGTATGAGACTAGAAGCACTCGGAAAATAAGGAATGTGAGATGTCTGAAATGCAAGAGGTAAGTTAAAACCCAAGTCCCGGGGACCCAGATTTCAGGCATTAGCATCAGCCACAGAAGTCCGAGACTGTCACTTTCAATTTGGCCTCCACAAAGAGAGGCCAAGGTACGCGATCTGGACAGCATGTGGAGCTACACGAGCCAAAACCATAGTCCCCATTTCAACCACTTCAATTAATCTAGAGAGAAACCAAAGACTTTTTTTATACTGAGGGTGGTCAAGCACTGTAGCATGTTGACAGACTGTAGTCTCCATCGCTGAAGATACTCTACACCCAGCTGGGCAACGTCCTGACCAGCCTGCTCTACTGTACCCTCCTTAGAGCAGGGAAGTTGGACTAGATGACCTCCAGAGATATCCTCCAACCTCAACTGTTCTGTGTGAAGACTGCTTTCGTCCTGCCTCTGCCTGAAATAGGACATGGCCAAGAAAATTTTCTGAGAGCAGAGACTTTCCAGCAAGCAGGCTCCAGGATCCATGGATAAGCAGGAAAATGCAAATCCCCTTCACAACAAAATTAATAGCACAGGACCCTAAACACAGCAACCTACAGCTAGATGCAGCTTGCAGAGCTCTGAGGACTAGAATACGTGGAACATTTCTTTTTTCCTTTTTTTGTCTCTGTTTTTAGACAGGAGCGTGGGGAACTGAGTAGCAGGATAATGCTCTCTTCCTCCTGTGGTCTGCCTCAATCTAAATACTGGCCACAGTAGAGTCCAAATCACGTTCTGCTATGGTAATAAAAAGTTCATGGTCATTTCAAAAGCAATTAAGCCCTCATAATCGATTGTGCTTTTACCACAGCCATCCTTGCCCTTGAAGCACACACCCAAATGGAAAGGAATTGATGGACATTTTCGCATGCCCTGCATGCCACTCTAAAGACTTCTCTTTCTATTTCTGGCTAGTCAGATCTGAAAAGTCTTCCAAAACCAAAAAGTTATAAAATCAGATCCCTAAGAAGGGACTACTTTTACTGCCTCATCACTGTCACAGAAAATGAGAGGGAAAAGGCCACAATGGTTCTAGTCATTCATAGCAAGGATGTTATCATCAGAAGAGGATTATGGCCCTGTGGCCTGGTCCAATCAATGAAGTTGGGCTCTGATCCCATGGCAGGGCAAATCCCATCAAGGCATGTTATCCTCCTTTTGCATGGGTGGTGCATGCAAGCAACTGACATCCCAGATAGTATCTTCACAGTCATTTCCAGGAAAATAGAAGCATATTCTGCGCGTGCTTGGTGCTGAGCAGATGCTCTGACATATGATGCTGGGTCAGCAATAATGCTCAAGACCTCTCCATTCAGACTTGGCCAACTCCCTGACATCTGTCTATAAAGCACTACATTGATGAGACCTTAGTTTCACTTCACTTCTGCTACGTTCAACTCTTCAGCCCTGAAAACTAAGTATTAGAAATCTGGCAAACACCATCCCACCACCTACATCCCAGTCCCTTGGCGGAGAGAGGATTCTTGCTTTCTCACCCATGATGTGGCAGGTAGCAAGCAGACCTCTACAAACAGATAACCTTGAAGCCCTCCACCCCAGAAGCCAAGAGGCTCTTTGCTGGACAGGTACCATGACCAATAAAAACCTGCTGAACTGGACTGAAGTTAGAACATTGGCAGCAAGAGTACAAGGGATATTTATACCCTTTATAAAAAGAAAGAGAAGAATGTACCTTCCAAGTGTCCTTGTTCTCTGCTGTCTTACTCTCTTTTACAGGCCCACAAGATACTTGCCTTTAAGACTCAATGTAATGGGTTACATTCCATGATCCCAGGTGTTAAGGAAAGTATAGTAGAGCAATTAGTTCAGGACAGAGCCCTTAAGCTCCCACAGCCTGTGGCAACAAACTATGACATTATGATAATTACTCTCTGAGTGTTATCTCAATCCAGCCTTGCAGCTATGTTAGAGAAGATTCATCTCTGCTAGGCTTCCCTAGCTCAGTTGCAAGACAACAAAGTTTGTGTTTTCTTTCAAAGCCTTGTGAAAATTATAGTCAATACAACAGTCTTAGCTTTAAATTACTATATATACATACACGTATATGTATCTAAATAAAATAATCAGAGAGGGAGCAAAAGTTTGCTGGCAGCCTGAGGTTTCCTTCTGACCAAATGTACCCTGTTCCATTTTCAGTAAAATTCCATGGAAGCCACTAGTATCCCCCTGGGATGTGTTACGTACATATCAACTTGCTAAAATAACATGGAATATTTGCATGTATTCTGCTATAATCTATCACTTTTCACTTTTTTTTTATAGCCCCTATAGTATCAAAGCAAAACATGACGGTATGGAAACTCAAGATCAGAGGCCAGCTTGCTCCTGCCCAGAAACTTCAACCTACTGTGCTCTGTCCCCTTACACTCTGCTCACATGGTTGGAAATTTCTTGGGCTAACAGGACTGCAATTCTGACCTTCAGTACTTCTCCTCTGTCACCCTCTCCCAGAGTTGGGATCTCATAGCCATGAGAGTCCTACAGACAGACTGTGATGAATTGCTTGGCTCCCAAAAGACAAAGTACATCCTTTCTCTGATAAGTGGATGCTTTGAGACACAATGCTGCAAAAGTTCCTCATTTGAATGGACAGCCACCAAAGCTTAAAAAACATAAGCATTTTAATGCTTACAATAACCTTCTGCCTCCCTTTGTTTTATTTTGCCTTGAAGAGCAGCTACAGCAAAGATGATATGCACCATCTACAATGAAAGCAGACTGCTATACTATAAACAGAAGAGCCTGGAGATTAGGCTGAATCAAAAACTCCAGTTCTAGACACTCACAAAATTTTTGTGAAACCTCCTCAGAGACCCACAGCCAAGTTGTATACCTCATAGTCCTCACTTTTCACCTCTGCTCCCCTGTGACAAGTTGGGGACACAAGGAGAACATCAGCTAAGTGTTAAGCAGAGCTGGCTGCCCTTGTGAAGTGACTCTGCCTAGGACTTTGTCATCTCCTCCCACTCATTCATGCCCTCCATACTGCAGCCTCATCATCCCAGACCCCTAATCACTTGATGTACACACTGTCCGTAAATTAGGAGACATCACAGTGTTATTTGGGGCACTGAACAAGATTACTGTGCAATTACACCAACGAGCCACCTTTATCTCTGGGCTTGAAATCATGCCTCTAATTAAAACACTTTAAATCAATAAAATTATACTGTAGCCTTCGACAGTACATACAGTTTTGCTTACTGGAATGACCCCCATTATGTTTAACAGGAGATATGTTTCTGTCTGATTCAAGCACAGCAAACACAGACTTCAAGTAATGGCAAATGTCAAGTGGTTTCAGGAGGAAATAATTATAAATCATTCATGACACCCTGCTATGTCCTAGCTGTTGGTTGGCTTATTCCTCCTGATTAGTGATAATTTGCATACAACTCAAACCAGTGCAACAGCAACGGAGGCTACTCCAGAGAGAGACATGTATTCTGAAGCACAAAGGCAGATGCATGAGCTGCAATGGGAGAGATGTTATAGAGGTATGAAAGGTGCATAGAATCTTGAGTAGCATAGAGAATGAGAGAACCATCTCTTCCTACTTAAAAATCATCACAGGGAACCATCAGGAAGAAGAATAAAGGGAAAACAGTGGAATATCATCCTCCACATGATGCATATTGAAGCTGTGGAGCTCCCTGCTGCAAATACAAAAAAGATTTGATGGGCTTCAAGTTCATCTCCAGGGTCAAAGGCAGCCAGTGCATAAGATAGTGATGAAGGGCTGGGCTTCTCCACAACAGCCAAAAAAATAGATACACCCAGGTATCATCCACAGCGTGGCTTTGTGCCTGAAGGCACCACACTGCTGATGCTGCACTACTGCTTGCTGCATGAGGACAGCAAGCAAATTGTCTCCCAAGTCTGGATGTGATGGAAAGTGAGGACCAGCCTTGGGGAGGACACAGCTGACTGCAGAGATCCTGCAGTGATGGCAGGCAGAGGACCTGCTCCTCAAGAAGTGACCTGCAGCCCCACAGCCACCTGAACAACGTAGAATCAGAGCAGGACTGGGGCAGGCATTTCCAAAGAAGGGCACAGGAAATCCAACCCCACCTCAAGGAACTTGAACTTCCTCTAATAGCCTTGTTATATTGTCCCAGGAGACACAAAAAACTCTCAAGCAGCTTTGAGTCAACGGGGATTGTCTGACACAGTGACAGAACCCTGATTTAACAGACTGCTAATTAACTTCATGCATTTCAAGTCAGGCAAACGCTGAGCATCCCTGTCGAACCAGGGCCTACACATAGCATTGAGATAGCTTAAGCCTGGAGAAGTAGGCTGGAAACATCTAACAACAAGAGGATTTCCCATGATAAATCTGGTACTTCCTGCTTCTGGCTGTGCTGGGTTTACCACACAAATCGTCTTTCTCACAGTCCTTCGGTGCTGCTCATTCCATTCTCAGCTGGGCTCCAGACGCACAGAGGTGCAGGGAAAGGAAAATAATGAGACAAAGTTGGAATAGGCAAACCTCGTGGTGCTGGAGGCTTTTCAAGGCTCTCAGATGCTTTGGTGGGTTTGCAAACAGGGATAAGATTGTGAACCACTTTTTTTTTTTTTCTTTTTCTTTCCTGTAATTTAAAATGCATGCTCTCCCTTGTGTACCACCAAGGGTGGCTCAGTTATTAAAGGCATAAACAATTTTTTTTAATTTTTTCTGGGAGACTTGACTATGCCCGGGGGAGTGAAGAAACCTGGACCACCTACCAAAAGCCGGGTAGTCAGAAAATATTGCACATAGTCCATACCCTGTGTTTTCTTCTCATGCTAGCATTCCCACTCTGGTGCCCATCTGCCATCACAGCGTCCCCATAGTCGCTCTGTGCAAACATTCCTTGTTTTCAAAAACAGACATGATCCTAGAGTTGTAACACTCACACCCAAATCTGGAAACAATCTGGATTTTCCCCAAAGTCTGGCATCTCATTTCAGGTCCATTGTACAGAATTGACCAGACAGCAGTGCCCAAATTAAACCCTTGATGCAAGCTCGAGCTTCACAGAGTGCCACCAGTGGTTTTGGCACCATTTCTCAGCTCAAATGCATCTTCTGCTTGTGTTGTTCCCTGCTCCAAAAGATTTATCTTTATCCTTTTATACAGCTTCAACCATATGACCCCCATTCCTTAAACCTCCACCAATTTCACCTTAAATTATTCCTTTTCTGCCTTTGAATGTAATCCAGTGTTTTTCCGTAGCAGTGATTGTCCCTGTCCAATTAACCCTCCTTATAATCACTGCCCCTCAGTTTTTCCCATAGTTCAGTCCTCCCAGCTTTTTAAGCACGATCTGCTGTTCTCCAAAACCTGACTTACTTGTATCTTTGGACAACACTGAGACATCAGTGCTTTTTGTACTCATGTGCACAAAATGCTGCCTCTATAAGCTCAGTGATGGGACATCCTAAAATGGCTATTTTGTTCCCTGCCTTTGGCACTGTATTAAGAACTTGGATTTCATCTGCCATTTGCTCTCCTCTTAGGGACACTTTCAGACATGCCTTTTTTCCTGGTCCCCCATCTCTAATTGTGTGAGTTAAGATTGCTTTCAATTTTAATTTCCTTTCTTTGATGGTTTCATCCAACTCTTAACATGACTTGAACATGGGTTGCTTTTTTGTTTTATCGGCTTCCTCCGAACATCTCAGCTGACCAGTTATTGATTTATTTAACCCCCATTCACAATGCACAGATAAAAAAGTGAGACTAAATGGTTGAGCATTCATTAGAAACAGATCAAGAAGAGACAACATTAACATTCCCCCTGACTGCCGCTTATACCCTCACATCTGGCCACTAAGTGCCTCTATAAATCAAATATGGCATAAAAGGATGAGGAAAGCTGTAGGGTTGCAGCAGGCAAACATTGTCTCTGCCCCACCACAGTTTATCTCAAAGGAGTCTGCACACAGCCAAGCCAGCTTTGTTGACTTTCTGACAGTCCAACTATCTCCTTGCCTTTTCCACATCACTCTCCCCACCCTCACCCCTTCAGATGACCCCTTTCCACTGCTCCCCAAACCTGCAGTCTCAGGCACACCAGTTCTTCTTCTGATATCTTCATTGTCTGCGACATTGGCCTGAGAAAACCTAACGTGGGTCTCAACAAGCCATCACAACCACTCCTTGAAATATGCAGTGTCCACATCTCTGACTGTGCCTCAAGGGAGATCCAACATCCATTTTGTCTGACACCATCAGACAAAGTATCAGGCTGAAATAAAGAATTAACTCCTGGCCTCAAGTTACACATTTTGCTGTCCCATGTTAGAAATTCTTTACCCACATAGATAGATAGCTATCAAGTTAAACTGGGTGCTTAGTTCCTCTTCACTGTAAAATTTTCTACTTGATGTATTTTATTAGAAAGGGCAAATCTCTTCACTAATACGATTTTGATGGGCATTAACAGGTTTCATGACTGTTCTAGATTTTCCACTACTGTAATCCAGATCCGATTTGAACAATTGTATTTCCAGGGGCTTTTTGTTTATGCGTACTTTAATTTTTTCTTAAAAAGGCAGGACACTGAAGTACAATAAAAATTGATTTTTCATTTTCAGCTTTAACTTACATGTGTCCAGGACAAGTCAGAGAATTTGAAAAGAGGATAAAGTTCTCTGCCCTGGTTTTCCTGAACACAATTCTCTTAAAAATCATTGACCCAAAAATGAAAGTGTTTGTAATCTGAGATTATTTTACTGAAAGCCATGTTTCTCCTTGATTATTCTGCCCATGTTTTCTCCTGTTTGTCTCCACCAAAATTAAGCATTTTTAGTACTTTTCTAAGAAGCTTTACACTTCAATTGACTGTCCTGCTGAATACTTCCTTTTCTGGCTCCCCGTTAGCAGGTCTACCTGACAGCCACATGACTGTATTTGTTCTCATGGAGTCCTTTGTTACTGCTGTGTCACTCCAGACGGGCATGATGGACTTGGGGGTGAGTTGGCCATCTGACCATGACTATAGTTCCTTGCAAATAGAGTCCCTGAGCCTCAGATTAGGTCAGCAATTGCAAAATCGTGAGCATTTAAGAGCTCTTTGATACCAACTAAACATCCTTCTGCAGACCCACAAAGTCAGATAACTAAATCAAGGTCAAAAACTGGCCTTAAGATAATTTTTAAAAATAAAATTAAAATTAGTTATACAAACCAATATAATTATACAGAGGTTTTATTGAAACAGTGACCTAAATTAGTCAGAAACGGGCCTGGGCAAAGAAAGAAAACTGTTAGCCCAGACCCCTCCATAGTCCAAGATCAGGGCTCCAATACGCTTTATGCAATCAGATTTGGAAGCCCTGCAGAGAGTGAGCACAGCAGTACATAGGAGTAGGAGGTTTTGGGAAGATCCATAGGTTGATTCAGTGGACATCGCTTCAGGATCAAGCTCATGTCAGAACAACATAGCCCAGAAAATTTATGGAGAGTTTCTTCCATTCCCCTACAGAAATGAAGGGAGAAAGAAACTTTCATGCTCCTACTGATTAACCACAGTGCAAACTTCATAAACACGCTCCTGACCTCCACCACAACGCGCAGACTTGAGTCATTCCAATAAAAGAGGAAATGACACTTTGCCACAACATTACTAAGTCCACATCCCATAAAACCATTCAGGGAAGAGAGGGGAAAAAAAAAAGAAAAGAAAGAAAGAAAAGAGAGAGCAAAGCAAGAGTAAGGCCAGGCAATTATCTGTTATTAACCCAGTCCTTAGTGATATCACATTGCTCCTAAAAATAATGACAGAGCAACAAAGCTTGTTTGCATCTCCCATGTCCTTTGTGGGTTCCTCATTATTCTAATGAGCTGCTGGAAAAAGCACTTTGGTTCCATCCCCGTCAGTTATTTCACTGATCACTCTGCTTTCATTTCCACCTGGCACTGCAAGATGTTTTACAATTAACACTTTGATCCTTTTTTTTTTTTTTTCCTTAACCAAGGGACAAATGCAGACACCCACTTTGGGAGGAGCCAAAAGAGCTCATGGATGGGCCTGTTCCCACATTCTGCACGTGACGTACCCTGGGTTTGCTCAGATTTTGGGGCGACCAGGCTGGCAGAGTCACAAAACCTATCGCCTTCGCTCCTGGTGACATCTCTTCCCTCTTGCTGGTACCAAAAAGAAACCAGAAAGAGTGTAAGAATAGATCAACGTAGTGCCTGCCACGTGGGCTCGGGAGCAAAATAGGGAAGGGATGGAGGAGGGCAGCCATTGCACGAGCAAGCACACTGTGGCTTGGTGGGGTGTTGTTTTTTATTCCTGTCACAGTGAGTCACACCACTCATTGCAAGTCACAGCCTGCCTTTTCTCATGAGGAGAAAAAGGAAAAAAAATAAAAAAGAAGAAAAATCTCATTTGTTTCAATGAGCTTTCCTTGCCACCTTTTATTCCACCCTTCAGGGTTGTAACTCAAATGGTTTAAAGCTTCAAACGAGCTGAGATGGAGCTGGCAAGGAGCAGGGCTGCCAACCTCTGCATCTCTTCTCCTCCTCCTGCCGCAACTCTTTGGTCCCCTGGACAGAGAGGGTCTCTGCCCAGAGCCATCCTTTCTTTGGCTGGAAAACCAAGCCATGGCAGGGTACTATAAGTCAAACCCTGGTGCAGATTTAGAGAACAAGAATAGCTGTGTTTGCTGGGGCGAATGGAGCTGCATGAAGCACCCAGCTTGAAGAGGGCCAGCCACTGCAGGGCAACCAATGTACAAAGACATACCCTTTACTCTCCACCAACTAAAGCCAACGGAGGGGACTTGCACATTTCAAAGGTCTGAGGAGTGGTCCTTGCTGAGATTTGGGTGATTACATGCATTTTTATCCTTTCATCAACTAGCAGTATTTTCTCAGGACTGAATTGCCTCCTCTTCCACTTGTTTTTTTTACCCCCATCAATTTTCAAAATAGCATTGGAGAAGATACTAAAATAGCAACAGAAAGATTTTGTATACACCAAACCTCCAAGCTTTAAGATAAAACGTGTTGTTTTGCTTTTAGCAAAATACAGAAAGCAGTTTAAAAAGTATTTGAACAAAACTGTTTTAGACCCTCTAGAAAGATATTTGGCTTACTTGAATATTAGAGGTCATCATAAAAGTAATAGAAAAGGACATTTGTATCAAAGTTAAGTCTTTCTTTGCAAACTGTGTGATTTATATGGAAATTTTAACAAAAGGGGGAAAAGATCCAAAGAAAGCATTCCTGCGATGTCCTTAAATTTTTTGGTTTTACAGTTACAATATTTGTTATTAAAAAAACCAAAACACGAACACCAAGATGAAATGCTTCACATTGTCTAAATCAAAGCTTTCAAAGCTTTTGAAAATTTGGTTTCTTTGGAAAAATTGACATTTTAGCTCTCTGGGACAGATTTATGCTTTCAAAATGCTGATTCCTTACCATTTTTTAAGAAAAATGGTTGATTCTTCCAACACTTAAGTTCAAGCATAACTTCACTACAGCTGTATTTGCATGAGGGTAATTACAAGGGTAAACTCATGCACACATATTACTGTTGACAGGATGAGGGCTTCTGGTAACTCACTGACACTCAGGACAACCTATAATGCTGCACAATGCTCGCATTATGTACACCAGACTTTGACCTTATTCATCAAAATACCCTTCTGACTTTGCTCGAAGGGCTTTTATGTTCTCTGAAAACAATAAAATTTCCCTTTTATGACATTACAACTTTAATTTCAAAGCGTGGTGAGTGAATGTAGTGTTGTTCTCCTTATTAAGGCACAACAGATTGTACGCCGCGGCTCAAATTATTTTTACTTGGGGTTGACATAACCCTGACACAACAAGCAGCAGAATGGGGTCCAAAGTGTAAACCCAGGGCACACACAATCTAAAACCCCACCTTCCAAAATAGGCGATGACTTTGACCTCTGCAGCCATAACCTGCAAGGAGCGATTCTTAGGCTACAACGACTTCTCCGAACAGCAAAACCAATGGCTCTGCGGCCCCAGGAACTTTTCCACCAGTCCTCAGATCCCAGAATCACAGGAACACACAATATCTGCCTTTTAAATCATTATTTTCTATAACTCTTGGATGTGATGAAGACTTTGGAAAACAATAGTCTAGTGGCGCAAAGGCAACTGATTCCAAAGCGTCTCCTTTGGGGAGAGAGGTTGGTACTATCATAGAATGGTTTGGGTTGGAAGGGACCTTAGAGATCATAGAGTTCCAACCCCCTTGCCATGGGCAGGGACACCTCCCACTAAAGCAGGTTCCTCAAAGCCCCATCCAGCCTGGCCTTGAACACTTCCAGGGATGGGGCATCCACAACTTCCCTGGGCAACCTGTTCCAGTGTCTCACCACCCTCACAGGAAAGAATTTTTTCTTAGTATCTAATCTAAATCTCCCCTCTTTCAATTTAAAACCATTACCCCTTTTTCCTATCTCTCCACTCCCTAATAAAGAGTCCCTCCCCATCTCTCCTGTAGGCCCCCTTCAGGTATTTCAGTATCACCCTAAATTCCCAGTCACCAGGGATGAGTGAAAAAGAGCCCAAGGCTCCATTAAACACAATCCAAAGCTCTTGCCTCCTTTAATTTTAACATAGATTTACTCATAGAGACTATTTATTTTCTTTTCTGAAAAAGATGCTAGTTCCCCCTCCCTCCAAAAAAAAGAAAAATGGAGCAGATTGCCGTTATGAAAAAAACACATATGTATAAAGCGACACAGATGCTCTAGCTCAATTTTTTAACATGCTAACCTCCTCGGCACAAGTTCAAACAATGCCGATTCCGTTCCAAGGCCAAAGCTGTGTTAGTAATGGCTTACTGGCACCGCTCTCGAGCCTACCTTCCTCGCAACTGGCAAAAAAGGATGCTTCCGCTGGGATAATTTATACCAGTTTCCCTAAGGAAATCCACTGTAACAGCAAAAGTGCTGTTTTGCCAGGATAAGCTATAACATTTACGCAGCATTTGCCAACATATATATGTGTATATTTAAAAAAATTTATGAAAAGCCATGCCTCTCTGCAACGCTGTTTCACCCACAATGATTCTTTGCACAGATTTGGCTTGGAGCGTTGAGTGGAGATACGAAAGTCGTTATTATATGAGACCAGGGAGAGGCTCCAACCTCCGTTGAAGTAATTTAAAAGAGAAAATGCTGAAAATCAAACTCAAAGCATGTACACAATCCAGGAAAATGTTGCAAATATTGCAAACCACTTCTCTGAACAATGGAACGACTCAGTCCCGAACTAGGTCCTCAGCTGGTGCAGCTGGTACAGCTCCCCCCAGTCAGGCCATGCTACATTGGTGCAAACACCTAAAATTTTCCCATTTGGGGGGTTTGTTGTGCAATTTGGATGAAGGCTACTTGCCCTTTCTGGGGACTCCTGACATGCGTTCAACTGCGATGAAGAAAAAAGCAAGATTCAAAGCTTCTAGAACCTCAAATACAATGAAATTAAATGAGAGATATGACCCCAAGGAGGGCATCTCTTTCCATGTGAGGATGATGTTTAGTTCAGTGTGAGCAGGGAAAAAAAAAAACAGGAAAAAGGATGAGGGGGGAAAGATGGAATAAAGCAGTCCCAATGGAGAGGGGAAATTCAGAAGGAGGGAGGAGATGGAAACAAAAAAAAAAGAGTGAAAGAATAAGGCAAATTAAGAAATAGGAATCAGAGGTGGAGGAGAGGGGAGGGATGGGCAGTGATAAAGGGAACAGGGTTAAAAATGAGTAAACAGAGAAGGCATGAAGAGAAGGCCTCGGGTTAAAGGAGCAATTGCCCTCTGGCAAACATACTGCAGTGTAAATGGAAACACGTATGTCAACAAGGAGCGTCCTGAGAGGTGCTGGAGAGGAAATAGCTTACGCGCTGTGAGCTTCTGCTGGGAACCACCAAAGTCACCTCCCTCCACTCCCACACCACCTCCTCCTGGAGGCACTGATGCTTCCACAGCATCAGTACAGCAAGACACTGTCAGAGAGGATCCCTGAACCCACCACGACTGCACCTCCACCCAGCACCACTGCTGGTGGGGGTAAGCTCATAGCTATTCACAGCTACAGCTGCTACTTGCCCTCACTCAGCTCAAAGCAAGCTGCATCACAGCTCCTCAAAATATATGTGACATTTTCACTGGTAGCTTCACACACTCTTGCACTCAAAAAACAGCTTTGGAAATTGCTGATAAGCACACATGAAGGCATCCAGAGCTCTTAAAGTTGACTCCAGCACCTGAGTTTGAGTACTCCAGGAGCCTTGGCCTGTGCTTAGAACTAGAATCCTTCATTTCACTGCCTGAATTGTATTGGTTGAGATCCAAGTCCCTCAGAAGCATCTCTTTTCCTGAATCTAAACTCACATAAACCATTTTTTTCAAATTTCAGCCAGTCTTTTAAGTGACCCAACCATCCACTTGTACCTTCAGACATTTTGCAAAACATTCCTAGTCCATTTGGTCTTCTTTCTCCTCTAGGAGAGAGAGCTTAGGGAGGATGGCAGTAAGGAAACAATAAGAACTATGATCTCCTTCCATAGACAAAGGGAAAACCCCATGATAAAGGAAAAGGATCCAGAAGACAGCTATCTGCAGAGACTACCAGCACTGCTGCCCAAGTGTTTGGGTAGTTGCTTGGAACCTTCTAACTGATTAGACATCTCGGTGGGGTGCCATACATTCAGGAAGACCTATTCCGCATGTTGCTTATTAAACAAAATCTCCAGATATACTGTGCACGTACAACAGGACTATGCTTCCTCATGGCATTGGACCTTAACTGTCAAGGGTTCCCAAGGGGCCCAAGACATGCCAAGAGATGCATCCTGGGTAAAGATCCTGGTAATCTATGTTAAGGATTTGGCCTTTTTGGCTAATGGGATTTGTGTATGTTGGTTTCCGTGGACAGTGGCACAGAGAGAAGTGAAATGACTTAGTATTTATTCTCAAATGCTTTTTCCATGCCCAGAAGCACATAGCACAAGTCTAGGGCACAGCTCAACCAGAAGTGTGTCTGGGTCACCACTCACCTTAATGATACCGTATTTCAGGGCAGCTACTTCTGCTCCTACCTGAAAACAGCCCACATCAACAGAAACACTTTTATCCTGGTATTGGTACAGCCATAAGCAGGGTCTTACACCTCCTTAAAGACCCAGTTGGGCTGCAGAGGTAATGTATTGGTATAGTCAATCTCTTAGACTACTACAGAATTAATCTATGCACTATCAAGGTACTGACAGCAAATCTATTAGCTGTTAAGCATGTTACTGTGAAGAAGCTGACACATGGTAACTTACACAGCGCTAAAATCCCCACAAGGACATGTTTAATACACAGCACATCATGCGTTGTAGGAGGCTGTTCCCAACAGCCATTCATCTTTCTTCACTTTTGCTGTTGTGACTTCCCTTTGAAGTGTTAAGAAACACTTTTCAGATACCCTCCATCACTCTGTCAAGTACAGGTCACTACATGTGTGACCAGGATCATTAATGGCTCTCTACAAAGACCTTTTGTCTATTAAAAAAAAAATCCTTTAAATGTGCAGAGTCCAACTCTTTGCATTAAGTCATGCTTGAAGATGTCTTGGAGATGAAGAGCTTCCTATAGCTATAAACTCAGTAGATAGATGAATGTTCAATCACAGACATAGAATCTTTTTGACATTTAAACATTTCTGCTCCAGAACACATGACAAACCTTCAAACAACCATGTTGTTTTATTTTTACAAGGACACCAATTAGCCTGTGTTGTTTAGATTGGTAATACTTGCAATGTATAAACTTCCTTAGCACATGGCAAGTGAAAACAAATAACCTCTATCAGATATGCATTTTCGATGTCAAAAGGGCAAAGGAAAAATAAGTGTCATTTCTGTAATAAACTGCCTCTAGACTTCCTTTCCAGAACCTGAAGAAACATTCAAAGGTAGAAGCAGGAATGATTCTCCAGTGGGTACTTTCTCCAAGCAAGTAGTGTTGTTACAGCTATGATAGTCTGAAAATAGAGGGACGAGGTTCCTCTATAGGAAGACCTCTATATAAGTTCCTCTATATAAGAGGACCTCTATATAAGACAATAATCTTTTCCTGGATCAGCTGATACAGCTAAAGAAAACAAGACTTGGACACACAGAGTTTTCCAAATTCTGTTCACATGAAGGACATCTTTCTAGCGCAATTTTGATGCACGTATTATAGCTCTCCAGTCATCAAGGTTTTCCAGCAGTTCTCTCCTGCTTCTCTCTGCACTACCACCTGCCCAAGCACTCCTGAGAGGGAAGTCTAGATGTTCAGGAAACCTGGGTCCGATTCCCTTTTGTCACAAGCTCTTTGTAAGGCTTTAGGAAAGTTATTCAAATCCCCAAACATCCATTACTCCATCACCTACACAGCAGGCTAAGTGGCCTCTTACCCAGGAGGAGCAGGAATTATTCAAGAGACCAGGCTGGGTGAGGCTTTGAGCAACCTTGACTAATGGGAGGTGTCCCTGCCCATGGCATGGGGGCTGTAACTAGACAATCTTTAAGGTCCCTTCCAACCCAAACTGATATTGGCTCCCTGAGGTGCTCTTCGGTTGCAGATGCCTCACCAGGCTGCTGAGGGAGCCAGAGGAGAGGAACAGAAAAGACACCTGGAGGTAGAGTAAGTCACAATCCCTACAGGTTTATGTGATTTTTATTTCACCCCTGAAGTTTCATCCTACTGCTCTGGAACTCATTGATTGATTTAAATACACATGCTTGCATATCGGTGCAGCAATATCTCCTTCCTGCACCACAATATACCCAAAGAAATATTTTTCTTTTAAATTAGAGAGACTAATCCAATTAATCAGGAAAAAACCAGCATTACTGGATTTCAAGGTGATACAACACAAACTTCTATGAAAGGGGAGCTAGAGAGCTGGGCAGCTACTGAACGACAAAGGAAACTAATAGTCATGAGCAATCTATACAGGTAATTTTTTTTAAAATAGCCCATTTTCTGAGCACAAGATACTGATCTCATTTTAGAAAATGTAAATGTATTGTGCTAAAGGACCATTTCAAAGACAGATGCAAAGTGCTGTTTGTTCAGTGTGCTTAATCCAAACAAACAGTTGTACACTCTTACCTAGGACATAAGTCTCTCATCTTACCAGTCTGGCCAAAAAAAATATTTTCCTAGCTAGTTTGTAATGAAAATGTTTGAATAAAAGAAGCAACATCAATAACTTATGTAAAAACTTCAACCTCTAATCAGCTGAGCTTTAATACGGTTTGAGATAACAGCACACGCATTTTGCCAAGAGTATAAAATAATCATAAAACATTATAATTGATGTGCTGTTCTGGTTTATTACATCTCACAAACTAGATAGTCGATTACATGGAAGAAAACAATTTGGACTTTGTATTAACATATTGTAGTAATTAATAAGCATTATTTGGATTTGGGGAATTTCAGTGAGGGTTTTTGTTTGTTGCGGGGTGCGGTGGGTGGGGGAGGATGCCGTTGGTTTGGGGGGACTTTATTATTTTAACAGCTTGTATAAATTTGAGTCCAAAGACTCAAATCTCTCTGAAATCGAATGAAACTATTTATGGCACAAAGATTTGGCCCACAGTATTTTGAAAGAGGTGGAGATGGCAGAGCTTAATTCCAGCTCAAATTAAACCCTCAAAATAGAGGGGAGGTGGGGGGGGGAAGCCCTGAACTGCAAATAAACCCTTGACAATAAGTTACACCACATTGTTTCCTTTTTGGAAGGTAGTGAGCTGCAAATAATTGCTAATAAAAGGTTCACTGTGTTTGGTGAATACAAATCTTTATTTAGTGGCTGCAGAGCAAGTCTTTTTCTTGCTCTCTTGACAGTTTAACTACACGCCAACAATATTTGCTTAAAGTCTTTGGCTCCATTAATCTCAACCCCTGCTACACCGATTGCCAAAGCTGATGACAAACCCCAGTTAGCTTGGATCATCTACTTGCCCATGACAGTATTTTTCCCATGACATTAAAGGGATGTTTTTTCCCCCAAAGAGGGCACAAGTCTACGGATTCTCAAGAAGGTTTGAAAGGATAAATCTATGGCTTAAGGTGACTGATAGAGATAGCTGGGGACTACATGGAAACAAGGAGGAGGAAGAATACCCTTGCACTCTAATTGGCTTTTTTGTTTGCTCACAGTTGCTTCTAATATGGACAGATCTCCATAAGAAAACACAAAATTAGCACCTGTTAGGACAACTTAACCTTCAGGGAGAAAAGCAAACATCCTTGGCTTGTCAAGATTTTGAAACAAAGGTTACAAAGGAGGGGATTTTATTTCTGGATTGTTTTAACCCCTTCTTGCAAGATGCTAATTAACACAGGTCCACCACTGATTGTTAATGACACTCTTCTGAAATACAGTACATGAAGCAGCACCATAAGATGTGGGACTAATTAACAACATCTTCATACCCCGAGCACCAAATGAGAAAAATAGGTGCATGTTAAAATTATTATCAAGGAAAACTGAGGCATGGTAAGAAAAATAACCACTTATCCTCTGCCCCCTCATGACTGGCAAAGTTAAAAAGAGGCATTCAGCAGTTGTCCCCATTATGAGTCCTACAACTTCATAAAGAAGTTGAAAGCACCACTGCTTTAGCTATTTTTACAGTCACCCTCACTCACATGCTGATGGGAGGCAAACAGGCCTGGTTCATCGATGTTTCGTCAGCCTGAGTTACAGGGAGTTGGAAGAGATGCTTTGGCCTTGCCATTCGAAGAAACCCTGCCATTTAAACCCTTGGGTAATCCATGCAAGCTCTGCCATAGAGGAGCTCGCTTTCCTGGTCCCTACATCTTCAGCTGTCAAGCCTGGACTGGAAGGTCCCATTTATCACAGACAAACCCTTCTTGTGTCCAGTTTAGATTTTGATGTGATTATAATAGCATCATTTGCTCCTGAGCCAACATCAGCCTTTCTTTGAAATCTTTCAGATATCCAGACTTCTATGGTATGAGGGAACATGGACATGTTATCTTTTCAAGCCGTGTTGGGAAGTGGGATGTGGGCATCAGCAATACCCTTCCCCCAGCCCAGCCAAGCAAGACCACCTGGAAGATGACCGTTCTCTTCTCCCCACCACAAAGCTAGATTAGGAGGTGCAATGATGCCTTGTGCCCATTTGCTTTGCTGAGTAACACAGAGCTCAGTTGCCTCTCTAAACATGAACAGCATCCAGCAACGACCTCTCCCTTTCTTCTTGCTTGAGGAAAAAACTTCCCAGAGCCAGAACATTCAAAGCAAACCCACCAATTAAAAATTGGTCCTCTGTCCTTTTTTCCTGACTCATCAGCAGGTGTTTAGGTCAGAACCGCAGTTGCTTTGACCAAGTACCTGTCACCTCTCCCAGAAGCCTGCTTCCACAGGCAGATGCTGAATTTGGTGGGAAACACAAGATCAAATGGAAAAGCTGAGAAAGAAAATAGAAGTGTTTCCAAGTGAAAGCTGTGGTATTCAGCCATTGCTCTGGACAATGCAAGCAGGGTATGTATTATGTATACCTGGCTAACAATAGCATCACCTCCATCACCCTGCCCGTGGCTCGTTCTTGATAGATAATAACTTGATTAAGCTAAGGGCTTCAGTGTAACGATTCATATGTGAAAGCATAAAGCTTGCACAGAACTCTGCAGGACAGCGACCTCAGCAAGTAAATTGAACTGAAGTGATTGTAAATGAGCTAACGTCTTTTACTTAACACTGCCTCCTGTTACTCTCCAACAGAGGCACCAACCTCTCTCTCACTGGAATCTTCCACTTCTCTGTCAAAACCACAAGCATCTCCCAATTTTTCTACACTTTAACCCCGGAGGGGTTCACACTGTAGCTAACAGCCTCCGAGAGGACTGTAATAAAAACTGAGTGAGTCTTTGTTCTATATTGCAGATTAAAGAGAACAATCCGCAGTACAAATGTAAAATAGCTTTCCCGAGTTTTCTTTCCTCTTTCCTCCCCCTCTTTTTGAACAATCGGTATCTGCATGTGAAGGTTCAATGTCACCAAACATGAGGCTTGTGTACAAAAGCACAAGATCCTTGACTAAAGCACAGCATACTTAACAGCTCAAAAGCAATTGTTGTAAAACTTCATGGAATTGTGCCTGGCAATCGTATTTTATTGTCGTTCGTACAGGGAAGCTTCAGCATTTTCTGGGCTTTTTTTTTTCCTTGCCTTTTTTTTTTTTACCTTGAGGAAGTGGTGGATATTTGATGAAGAAACTTGAGCTCTGGGGTTCATGGCCATATTTACTGTTTTCTTCAGAATGTACATATTTTATACAAAATACAACCCAGGTGTTCGCAAGAAAAATATTTTCCATTGATTCAGGTAAGAATATAACCCAAGGTCATATAAAAGCTCATCACTGAAGTTTACACTGACTGCAGCGCAATAAATAAAGGTCCAGTTTGACACAGCATTGAATATTATTGTGCTCTGTACCAGGCTGAACCCAAAATCTTTACAGGTAAGAATATAGCACAAGGTCATATAAAAGCTTGTCACTACTACCCCTTAAACTGCCTCTCCAATGCAGGCATAGAGATTTCTTGCCAGGCGTGTGAATTATACACTTATCTCACCTTCACCCCCTTCTTTCCAAGGGTTCTTTGAATAGAAACATACAGGGAAGTGGACAAACAAAAGAACACAATTCTTAAAAGCCTTCATGTAGCTAGGAGAAGAGGGGAAGGGCTGTATCCCTCTGGTAAATGATTTGGGGAAGGAAGGGAAAAAGCAGGAGGTTGGCAGGGCTTACAGCTCCCATCCTCCACACACTGGGCACACATGTGATGGGCAGAGCAGCAGGTTTCACTGCTGTAACAAGCCCAATGCTCACCAAGGAATGTCCTTCAGCCACCGCCACGCTGAGGAGATGTGATCTGAGCCACCACATCCATCCAGACACAGCTTTCACTGCAGGGAGGACATGTCTACCCCACCAGCACATAAGAGGGTCAGTGCCCAGCGATGCCTGCTCGGGTGAAATACTGCTCCAGCAGCAACAGCCAGCAAGGAAACATCTCCACAACCTGGGACAGTGTGCATTGCCCTGCCTGAGGCAAAAAACAAGGAGGCGGAGGCAGGGGCAGGTGGCTGAAGCTCTGCAGGCCAGCGGGAAAAGGACTCCCAGGAAAGCAGAGTTTTGCTTTCCAGATGGAGTCGAGCACATCTGGGGAGGCAGCACCTCGCAGCAGAGGGGTTCTTCCTCCAAGCTGGAGTGCTACGGAAGTGACACCCTGGAAAGAACGCCACACGCATCTTCTTGCCTCTGCTGAATATGCTCAGAGGCATACGGCATGTCCACAAACAGCAGTTTTAAATAGGTTTAGGTTGTTTGGGGTTTTTTTAATGCTGGGATCCTTATCTGGACACCAGCTGTTTGTGCACATGAAGGTTTAAAACAGCCTTTCTGGCACTGGGAGCAATAATGCAGTGTTTCTTTGCCTTAGAAGGAAGAACATATACAGCTAAAGTAGACATGAAAAGATGTAAATAAAGTGAAACATATGACTAGGAAGCATTTCTACCTACCAAGCAATGACTGCAAGCTGGGACTACCACATCTCTGGGTTGTCCTCTATACACTCCTTTTTTTCCTCCCTAGAAATGGTCATGCCAACCCAATATTACATCATCGGAAATCTCAGAACATCCCTCAGCCTGAGGAGATAAGTGAATTTTATTTCCTCTCCAGTGCATACATGCTAATCAATATGATCTATGTGCATGAGTTCTGTGCACCATAAATCCTGCAGAGCCAGTACCTGTCAGACATACTATACATATGGGTATTTCCGTACAGGATTTTGTGCTTGGAGGGAAACCTTAGTAATCACTAAGGCACGGCCACACAGCTGGAAAGGATCTCAAGGCATCCAGTCCCCTCTACAGCAGTGTCCCTGTCTTCTCCCCTTCCTAACCCCCAATCCTCTCACGGTTAGATTAAAAAAATTAAAATAAAACCATCTTTAAAAAGATGGAAAAAAACTGCAATGACCCACAACATCAAAACTACTTCTAGCTTTTACAACGAGGAGGTAAAGGAGACAATGGGAGACTCATTCTAAATTTCTAGGGGTGTCCATGGGAACAATGATCCCTGGTGTCTACCACCACACTCAAATCACTCCCACCTCCTTGCACCCCCATGGCCTCTCCCCAACCAGCAAATAACTCACCAGCCTGGGAGGGCTCCAGCTGCAACGTACAGGGTGAGCACGTGCATATGGAGACGTATAAACACACATTTTTATATATATGTACACACACACATAAAAATCACAAAGACCTTAGGGGGAAGGAGGAAGAGGGAAATCCCTCCTTTCATCTGGACCTAAATGGGAAGAGATGGGTTGCACTGGAAGCGAGATTTCAGAAACGTAAGGAATGAATGGTCTGCTTTGTCTCCACAGCTTTGATATATCAGTTCCTTCAGTGACAGACTTGTTAATCTTTCCAATGTTGCTTTTTCAAAAAAGACAAACACAGTGGATAAATGCAAAGGGCCAACCACATCCCCTCCCATAGGAAGTCTCGCCACATGGGCAATTCTTCCAAGTAAAGAAAACAGCCCACTTTATTTACAGGGTAAATCATTTTGACTTATCTTGCCGGGGTTTGCTCATAGCAAACTGACAGTTTCCCCCTGTTGCACAGTAAATGGCTGACGGGGAAAATGTTTTCCTTCCCACCATGTAGAAACAACCAGCCAGAAGGGAGGAGGGGTCGGGGACTTCATTTTTCTAATACTCCATTAATGTTCTCCTAGCTGACAATCACTGCAAAGGCCTGAACTCACCACTCCAGGCAGCTCAAGCAAGAAACCTGAATCTCTACAGGGATTCTTAGCTAAGTACATCGACTCAAGTTAGAACTTTTGGTCTTAAAGGGTAAGGTAACCATTAAAATTATTTCTAAGTAAGTGCCATTACTCTAGGAAACAACAACAAACAAAAAAAAAAA